>VZSC01017080.1:0-39833 GCA_013398225.1 Steatornis caripensis
CCTGTGCCACAGCGGGAGTCCAGAACCCCTGGCCAGATCATGCCTTGTTTTGGGGTGTGAGAGAGATGCCCTCCATTGGGGCGAGGTGATGGAGAGGAGGGTGTGCTGGTGTGGGAAGAAGGCCAAATCTTGCTCCGAGTGGGGCAGCTCTGGCTCCGCCGAAACCACCGGAGCCACCTGCCTGCTTCGGGATGAGCGGTGCTGGGCTGGAGGGGACACGTGCAGCCACGTCCAGGGGGTGACGGGGTCCTGGGGACCGTGCAGGGGTGGAGCTGCATCCTCCACTGAGAGCCGCGGCTCGGGGTGGCAAATGGGTATCTCCGGGGCTGGCTCGCGGTGCTGCCCCAAAACTCTGAAGGGCAGGAGGTTGGGGTGCAGCCCCGGCTCATCCTGGTGCGGCCGTGGCTGTGAGAAGGGTTAATGGCAGTGGCCTCGTTGTTACACAAGCGTGTGGGGCCACAGGCGGAAAGTGTGTCAGTGGGACAGGATGGCTCCGGCCGTGGGGCCACGCGCAACCACTGTGCCGGGGCCAACTGCTGCCGGCACGGCCGAGCCCCGTGGCCGGACGATGCCTCAGTGCCACTTACATAAGGACTGGCTGGTGGCAGCGGGCTGGCACTTTGGCAAGAAGTATTTACAGTGGGAGGAGAGCAAATACCTCATCCGGGACATTTTAATTGCCAGCTGGAGATTAGTATTTATTTTTTTAAAACTTTTTTTTTTTTTCCCCTGTCTCTTATTTTAATCCCACAGGCCCTGGTGGGGGTGGGGGGGGGGTTGCTGCCTTCCCCCTGCCCTGGGCAGGGACAAGCGCTTCACCTCCACCCAGATAAACCCCCTTTTGCCCAGTGTGGCCGATGCTCCCAGGGTTGTGATGGGAGGAGGAGGAGCTCAGCATCCCGGTGGGGAAACTGAGGCACGACTTGGGGGGGCCATGCCCAGGGTGTGGGGTCTGCTGTGATGTTTCCCCTGATCCCAGTGGGATTTGGGGGCTGGAGGGTGCTGCTGCGGCCACCCCACCACTGCTCACGTCCCTTCCTGTCCTGCTGGGTTTGCCCCAGGAGGATGTCCGGTACTGGGGGAGACGTGGCCGTGGCACAAGGGGACGCCGAGGGAGCCGGTGTGGTGAATCAGCCAGGGCTTACAAACAGAGCGGCAATTAAACGCTGTTCTGGGCTGTAATTGCCATCGCGCCAGGGTTACAGCCGTATCTCCACATCAGTTATTTGGGGCGAACATCTCGGGAGCAGGTCAGGTGCCGGCAGCGGGCAAGGCTGTGTAATTAGCAGGACGCTAATTAGAGCTCCAAGAGGCTGTGGGCACACGGCAAGTGGTTGGGGCTTCTCCTCCGTGACATCCAGGGGTGATGGTTGGCTCTGGAAGAGCCGGGAGAGCATCATCCCCACGTACTCTTAGCTCTGCCCACGCCTGCTGCAGGAGTCTTGGAGGGGGCGGCAGAGGGGGGGTGCTCTGCTCTGCGTGGGCCTGAGGCTGCGGGGGCAGGATTTGACCATCGGCATCGTGTGAAGCCATCGCCGTTGTTGGGAGCCAGTGAACGGCTTTCGGGGCCCCTTGGGGCAAGCGGAGCGGCACCCTCAGGCTCTGCTCAGCGGGTGCCGGCAGGTACGAGGGCCGCGCTCAGCCCGGCTGTTTTGCCAGGCGTGCGGTGCCGGTAATTGCAGGGGGCCGGGAGTATCGGCCGCGGGCGTGAGGGCGAGGCACGCTGGCGATGCATCACCCCGGCGCTCCCGGCGGCTGCAATTACGTTGCATAACGAACTGATGCCGCTCCCTGCCGGGGGTGGTGCCACCTCCCTGTGCCCCCCGTGGTGCCACCACCTCCGTCCCTGCCTGGGTGATAGGCGCAGGGAGGGGGGGAGGCGTCCCCGGGGTTTGCAAGTTGCACCCCTCTCTGGCAGCACGAGCAAAGGTGGCAGCAGGAGCCGGGGAGCTGGGGGGTGTCTCGGTCGTCGGAGGTGGCGGTGGCCGCGTGTCGCCCTGCCTGTGCATCCGTCCCCCGGCCAAAGGGGTGACCCTGGGGCNGGTGCCACCACCTCCGTCCCTGCCTGGGTGATAGGCGCAGGGAGGGGGGGAGGCGTCCCCGGGGTTTGCAAGTTGCACCCCTCTCTGGCAGCACGAGCAAAGGTGGCAGCAGGAGCCGGGGAGCTGGGGGGTGTCTCGGTCGTCGGAGGTGGCGGTGGCCGCGTGTCGCCCTGCCTGTGCATCCGTCCCCCGGCCAAAGGGGTGACCCTGGGGCTGCGATGCTGGTGCAGCTGGGGAGGGGGCTGGGACTGGCAGGGCTGCGAGGGTGCCCTGGCCATCGCTGCCCCATCCCTGCCCACCCCAGAGGGGTCAGGTCTGCTGCCCCAGGCCCAAAACTACAGGAGAGGCGCAGGCAGAGGCTCTGGGAGGGGCAGGGGTGGGATGTGACCCCCTTAGGTCAGCGGGGTACAACACATAGCCCTGGGAGAAACCTGGCTTGGCAGCTTGGGGAAGGAGGGGTGAACCCCAACATCGCCTGGTGTGTTTGGGGCAGGACTGAGCAGCGAGTCAGTGGATGGAGGAGGGATCCATCCCTCTGCTCGCACCTGGGCTTGGGGCGAGTCCTTCCACTGTATGGCTGGGAGCAGCTCTGCCCCGGGGGGGACACCGATGGCAGCCCCGCTGCACAGCGAGGCTCGTACTGACCCAGGCCAGCCTCCCCCAAAGCAGTGAGGGACCCCGAGGCACCGCTGGGTGCAGGCGGTGCTGGCCGAGTGCTGGGGCTGTCACCCATAGAGGTGGCCCCCACCAGCAGCAACCCGCAAAACATGTCCCTCGGCCAGAACCGGTCGCTCCCAGGGGAGAAGAGAGGCAGAAGGGAATTACCCGAGCTGGGGATTTGCACAGGCCCAGGAGATTTGAAATAACCATAATCTGGCTGCGAGGGTTATTTTGGCACGGCGGCGGCTGCCCAGCACCCTCGAGAGCGACGCCAGGCTGAGCCCAGCCGGGGAGCGGGGATTAGAGGGTGCAGAGATGCCGGGAGGCACGTATGAGTCCTGGGGGTGCCCCACACCCCCTCCTCTGGCACGCGGGGTGGGCAGAGTGAGCCCGGATCTGGGGCAGCTGGAAAATGAGGAGGACGAAGCCTATTAGCAGCTCAGTGCCAGCGAAGCAGAAGCAGGGAGGGAAGAGGATTTGTTGGGGGAAGGGGGCCGGGACCTTGAGCTGGTAACAGCTATATTGGTCCCGGATTTCGAAGGAGCTGCTAGGGGGGGATGGGGGGACCCTGGACGTTGTGCTTGGGCCAGACCCCCCACAGGAGAGCATCCATGGCTGCAGGGATGAGGATGGTGCCTGTGCTGAAGTTGTCCCTGTTTTGGGTGCCCCCGCAGCGTGCAGACACCAGCTGAAAATTAAGGGGAATGCTTCCAAAACGGGGTCCCGGGCAGGCTGGCGCACAAACGTGCGACGCTCAGAAGGCCTTTCCACCCGTCTTTTGGTGCTGGAGGGGGTGGGGGAGCAGGTGGGGGTATACCGTTCCCTGCATGGGCGTTTTCAGGGTCCTCTCTAAGGTGCAAGCATCTTCGTGGTGTCTGTGGGAAGGGCTGAGCTGCCAGCAGGTCCAGCTCTCCTGCCTCAGTTTCCCCAGCTGCGGGGCTGGCCACAGCTGTTGCAGAAGGAAGGCCACATCCCTCGGTCAGTTCGATAGTGCCTGTCATTAACCGCTGTGGTTTTCCCCTTTTTTCCCCTCTGCTGCAGCCCAAATCGAAGTGATCCCGTGCAAGATCTGCGGAGACAAGTCCTCAGGGATCCACTACGGCGTTATCACCTGCGAAGGCTGCAAGGTGAGCCCAGGGACGCCCAGGGATGGGTGCTGGCAGGGTGGGCAGCCGCAGGGACGGGCGTCCTGCCAGGCACTTTCCCAACACCTCCCCATCCCGTGCAGGGTTTTTTTCGGAGGAGCCAGCAGAACAACGCCAGCTACTCCTGCTCCCGGCAGAGGAACTGCCTGATCGACCGCACCAACCGCAACCGCTGCCAGCACTGCCGCCTGCAGAAATGCCTGGCGCTGGGCATGTCCCGCGACGGTGAGTCGTGCCCGGGGTCCCCAGGGGCCCATCCGCTCCTCCGCTGAGCGTCGGGCTGTCAGGGCTGAAGCTGCTTCTTCCACGGGGCCAGCCCAGTGAAAGGAGGTTTTTAGGAAGCGTTTTCCATAGGAAAATCTAAATCGGTTCTGTTGCGTCTGACCCAGGGTCGATCTGGGGTGGGAGGGTGCGTGCCATGGGGGCCCTGCCCTGCCCTGCCCTGGGCTCGTGGACTCCCAAACCACGCACTCCCCCGGGAGCCAGGGCCCTTCCCGGGGCAGGCGGGCACTCACGGCTGCTGCTGTGTGGAGGCAAAACTGCCCTGACGTGGCTGGTATCTCCCTGGGCAGCGGTGAAGTTCGGCCGCATGTCGAAGAAGCAGCGGGACAGCCTCTATGCCGAGGTGCAGAAGCATCAGCAGAGCCAGGAGCAGAGTGGCGGCACCAAGGATGAGCCTGAGCCCCTGAGCCGCGTCTACACCACCAGCATCAGCAGCGGGCTCTCGGACCTGGACGACATCTCCACGCTGTCAGACGGGCTTCTGTTCGACTTCCCCCTCACCCCCGATGGCAGCAGCACCTACTACAACCTCGACCTGCTCGCCTCGGCGCAGCCCTCGCCCGACCAGTCCAGCCTGGACGTGGCCGATGCCACGCTCATCAAGCAGGAGTCCGTCTACGAGCTGATGCTGGAGCCGGCGCTGTTCGCGCACGGCGCGCTGGAGGGCGGCCAGCTGGCTGCTGATATCTCCGTCCTCGAGATTGGTGAGCATTGGTGCGGTCCCGGCGCGATGCCAGGCACGCGCAGCCCCGGGGATGGTGCTCAGTGCAGCCCTGGGCACCTTGCAGGACACATCCAGCCCTGGGTACCCACACAGTGCCAGGCACACACGCAGTGAGGGACTGATGCAGCCTCGGCTCTCGGAGCAGCCCCAAGCCCATCCCCTCCTCCAGTCTGAGCGCCGATGGAGCTTGGTGCACCTGAGGTCATGCAGAGTGTGCCCTGCTGTGCCCTAGGAACAGCCCCCAGCACCCCATCTGTCCTCAGATCCTCAGGACACTGCACATGAGCCCCTCTGCCCCTCCAGCCCCAGCAGCCTCCCAGGACACGTGGGAGAGGACGGCATCGGTATGGGGCCGGGGGGGCCGGCAGGGTCCCTGGGGCTCACTGTCTGCTCCCCTCACCTTGCAGACCGGGTGGCCCAGAATGTGGTGAAGTCGCACCTGGAGACATGTCAGTACACGACGGAGGAGCTCAAGCGCCTGGCGTGGAGCCTCTACTCCCCCGAGGAGGTCCGCGCCTTGCAGAGCAAGGTGAGCACCGCTGCTGCGGCCTTCCCAGCTCCCTGCCATGGCCAGAGCCGTGACGGCCCTCGGCAAGGGCCACCGCTGTCCCCCAGTGCTGTCTGAGGCAGGGAGGAAGGTGAGGAGGATGGTGGGGTGGAGGTGGTTTTTGGTGCTTTGGAAGCTGCAAAAGCCCAGTGTTGTGGCAGGGGGGTGGTGGCAGGTCGTGTCCTGGGTGTCCTAGTGCCACCCCTGCCATGGATGGCACAGCACGTATGTCCATTCCCTGCCCTGCACAATGGGGAGGCGGGGGACAGCGGAGCTGGGGTGAGGTGGGGGCAGCAAGCCTTAAGGGACATCCCTGCTGTGCCAGCAGAGCTGCGAGGCCATGTGGCAGCAGTGCGCGCTGCAGATCTCCAACGCCATCCAGTACGTGGTGGAGTTTGCCAAGCGCATCGATGGCTTCATGGAGCTCTGCCAGAATGACCAAATCATCCTCCTGAAAGCCGGTAAGATCGGGGGACCCTGCCGCCACCCCCTCGCATCCCTGCTGCCGTCAGGCAAATCCCATCTTTTCTCTCGGCTACTGCCTTCCTTTTGGGGTCTCCCCTCCCGCTGTGCCCCGGTTGCCCCTGGGCTCGGTGCTTGGGGAGCAGGTAGTGGGCATGGAGGGAGCTGAAGGTCGTGTTTAAAGACTATGGTACAGAGAGGGACAGGGGAGTGGCCCCCCCAGGCAGAGGCTTTTGTCTAACCAAATGTCACCCAGAAACCGGGATGGAGACGAGCACAGCAGGTTTTTCCCCGGGAAAAGGGGTGCCGAACCCAAAGCAGGGAGGGAGAAGAGGAAAGGATTGGTCTCGTCTCCCAGTGAGAGTGGGAAGGAGAGGACAACGGCGGTGCACACCGCATCCCCCACCCGTCTGTCTGCCTGAGCCGGCGACGCCGTGCCCTGGCAAGGGAGCCGGATGTGTAAAAGCCCCAAAATGCCGAAAAAGGTGCAAAAGCTGCCCAGTTTCTAAACTTTTGGGGCTGGGAAGCTGAGAGCCTCACCTCGCACAGGGGATGTGGGCAGCATCCCCGCAGGGTGCTGTGCCCCGAAGCCAGAGCTACCCACGCCTGACCCGCTGGAGTTTAACTCATTCTTTCATTTCTTCCTTCCATTTTCTTTTTATTTATTTTTGTTCTCACCCTCTCCTCTCTTGGTGCTCCACCATGACCGTGATCGATCTCTGTGTCCGGCTGTGAATGCCTGGATAATATTTGCCTCTGGTGAAATATTGTGGTCGCAATTGGAAACCTAAAAAAAACCCCAAACCCAAATTGGATTTATTGGAATAACCATTCTGCTCTTGGGAATGAACAATCCGGACTTCAAACTTGCACTGGGGGCTTTCCTCTTTCTTACATTTGGTCCTGGGATGATGGAAACCCCCCTGCCCTGCCCTGCCCTCGTCTGCGCTCTCTCTGCCTACGTCAGGTTGCCTCGAGGTGCTCCTGATCCGCATGATCCGCGCGTTCAACCCCTTGAACAACACCGTCCTCTTTGAGGGGAAGTTCGGCGGTGTGCAGATGTTCAAGTCGCTCGGTAAGAGCCGCTTCGCTGTGCCTCCCTCGGGGCTCTTCCCTCTTTTCGATGCCTGGGCAGGGCTGGGGTTTGCAGCCAGGTGAAACGCAGCATCCCTGCGGCTGTGCGAAATCCCTGGGGGACAGGAGGGGTGAGACCCACCTGCGTTTGCTCCCGTTGGGATCGGGTTGATGTGCGCTGTGGTCGGGACCTGCTTTCCGCCCAAGCCCAGCGATGCCGAGCATCCTCTGCTGGGGACCTCCCCTTCACCCGTCTCGTGTTCCGAAAGCTTTCCAAGCCCTTGGGTGCTGCTGGGGTTGGCTGGCGAGTGGGAGTGGGAGTGGGGGTGCCACTGGGCAGTACAGAGCCTTGACATCCCTCTCTTCCTCGCTGTCCCCCCCCTCAGGCTGCGACGATCTCATCAGCGCTGTCTTCGAGCTGGGGAGGACCCTGTGCCGCCTGCAGCTGTCGGATGAGGAGCTCGCCCTCTTCACCGCTGCTGTCCTGCTCTCCCCGGGTACAGGGGGGCTGTGGGGGGGACACCACAGCCAGGACTGGCTGGGGAAATGGGGTGTCATGCCAAAGCTTGGGAGAGCTGACCCCTAAATCTCAGTGCTACTTCCTCAGAGGATGATTTAAGTTATTGCTGGGAAAGAAGGTCAGGGGGGCACCAAAAAAAAAATCTGAAAAGGCACAAAATGCATCTGCCGAAACTCCTTGGTGGGAGGAGGAGCCACATCCTCTGCAGTGGGTTCAGGGGGATGGAGAGGGGCTGCCTGGCTGCGCCACTGTCCCCAAAAGCGTCCTGGAGAGCAGGAAGGGTTAAAAGAGCAAGAGGTGGCGCTGACCCAGCCATCTCCTGTAGATCGCCCGTGGCTGACGGAGTCCAAGAAGGTGCAGAAGCTCCAGGACAAAATCTACGTGGCCCTGCAGCACGAGATCCAGAAGAAACACTCCGCCGAGGACAAGCTCTCAAAGGTAGCGGTGCTGTGTACCCGCAGCGCAGGGAGCGGGCTGGGGCACAGTGTGTGTGCCACGGGGAGACATCTGAACCTGTGGATGTGGCTGTGCCGGAGCTCGTTAGCCACACGCGGGTGTGTTTTGGGGGGCAAGTCCTGGGACCTGTTGAAGGAAGAGGAGGCTTTCTCTTTCCAAGGGCCGTGCATCTCTGTCGTGGTGCGGGCAGAGGCAGCCACGCTGTAGGCAGCCCCGTGCTGCTGAACCCGGCAGTGCATCAGGCAGTGGGTGTTTGGGGCACAAGGAGCTGTTTCAGGAACGCTTTGGGCAGGACGGAGCTGGGACGGGGAGGAGGGGCGCTGGGGGGCTCCTCGCACCCTCCCAGGCGCTGCTTTTCCCGCAAAACAACGTGGGTTTGGAGGGAGGCCGCGCTGCTGCCAGGCTGCCCAAAGGAGGGCTGTGTCCACTGGTGCCCCCGGCGCCGGGCACAGCCAGCAGTCCCCAAACCCACCCGCTTGTCCCCAGGGGAGGGGGAGTGGTGCTGTGAGGGATGCTGGCCGGGAGCCCAGCAGTCACCAGCTCTGGCTCCTTCTTTCCCCACAGATGGTTTCCAAGCTGCCCTTGATGAAGACCATTTGCAACCTGCACTTGGACAAGCTGGAATTTTTCCGTCTCCTGCACCCAGAGACTGCCATGAACTTCCCACCCCTCTATAAGGAGGTCTTCAACTCGGAGCTTCAGTACAGCGACCCACGGGAGAGCTAAGGCTGGGAGCCACCGGCTCCCTTGGAGTTCCCCAAAATTTGGAGATGAACTAAACTTCAGAGGTTTGGGGCAGTTTATTTAAATCAAATAATCAAACTCAAGAGAACCTGGGGGGCTGGGGTATCTCCCCGGCCCCATTTCCTCGCTGTGGATTGCAATAGCTCTTGAATGTAAAGCACCTTGAAGGAAAAAGCAAACGGACTTTGCCGTACCAGTGATATGAATGTGAAATCTCTGCTCGGGAGAGGAGATGCCCCTGGCAGTGGTAAGGGACCAACTCCTCCCCACAGTGCACGGATCCAGGGGAGCGCATGCCATGCATACGCTGCTGTGCTTGGGGCACGGCCCTTCCCACTGGCCTGGCTGCGTTCTCCATCTCTGATTTTTAAATTTTTTTAAATTATTATTTTTATTTTATGTTTTTTTTTTTACCCAAACACAAGGCATGGGATAAAGAAGGGGCAATGCAGACTCGGCCGGATAGGGGTGAGCCAGGCCGGTAGGGGCAGCTTTGGGCTCCTGGCTGGAGCCAAGGAGAGGGCAAAGGCAGAGCTTTTGCTTTACTCCTTCTCTTATGGGGCACGGGGTGACCTCAGGAGCTCAGCCAAGAAAGACCTGGCTGTGGCTGGGGGGGATTCAGCACAGGATTTCCCTGGGGAGGAGGCTAGTTCGAGGGAAAGGATGCCCAGTGCAGCGGGGGAGAAGCTTTGCAGGGTCTCTGCGCCCTCTGTTGCAGCATTTTCCCAAATGCTCAGCCAACTCCCCGTCCAGCTGGCCAACCGCCTGGCTTTTCAGAGCCAATTCAGCAGCTCCGCCGGCCTTGTGCCACCTTTCCACATCCTGAGCACATCTCGAAGAGGGTATTTGCCCTTGCCGCTGTGGCCAAATCCCAGGTCCTGGCTGCTCCATCCCAGAGGCAGCCGCAGGCGTTGGTGCCTGTCCCCACGTGTCGCCGTGGGCACTGGCTCTTTGGGTGCTGGCTGTTGTTTGTAGTTTTCTTATAGAGACAGTTAAAACTGTCCCGTGGCTCGGCACCCAGAGGAGGTTTTGTGGCCTTTCCTGGGCCCAGCCCACAGCCAGTCCTGCTGCCGGGTCCCCGCTTACTGTGCCAGGAGTGCTGCCGCGGCTGCTGTACAAGTTGAGTTAGACCCAGGCTTTCCCCCCAAGTTGCTCTTCAGAACTGTTGTTCTGGGGTTTGTTCTCTGTTTAGCCGGACCTGGGAGCTTTTTAGGGGGAGAAACTGCCTGTTGGGGTCAAGGGGAAGCAAAGGATCCTTACTCCTTCCCCGGCAAGTCGTAGTGTGGTTGGGACCTGCTGCTCCAAGCTTGGGAAGCTGAAGAACAGATGGATCTGTGGGACGATGCTGTGATAGCCCGCAGCTGGCGGGGCCGCGTGGGGGACTGTATGGCCAGGCTCTGCAGATGGTTTTTCTGTCCTTATTCCCGCTCCTCCTGAAGTGAATGCCAAAAGCTAAAAGGGAAAAACCTGCTCCAAGGCAGCCCCAGTTTCTGCTGACAAAGGGCTAAAATCCCAAGCCCCTTCGTGCTGATTTCTCGCGCGTCCAGCCCTGTTGTCCGGCAGCTAAGATCATCCCCAAGTGTGAGCCGAAGACCTTCAATTCCATAATGGCACCCCTTAAACTAAATGAGCAACTTTCTTAGTGATGGTAGGGGATATTCATGCTTTTGGTTAAAAGACCTCCTAGGGAAGACCATGGACCAACTTCAACCAGGGAAGACTCACCAGGAAGCCGATGGGATTTCTGCTTTGGTATAAGGCAGAGGAAAAACTTGGAGCCATGCCATTCCCTGGCAGCTGCCATCTACCGCGTACAGCTGTGTACTTTCTGGTTTTGCTAGCCGCTGTCTGAACTGCTTCTCAGAGCACACCGGAGTTCATCAGCCTTGTTTCTCTCCCCGATGGTGTTAGAGCCCAGGTCTCCGGTGAAGGCCGCTGACACTCCCAGCGGCCCCACGTGATGTTGAGTGCCAATGCATCATTTTCCAGCGCAGCGTTCGCCAGGGCAGGGATGTGCCCTGCTTGTTTCCTGCCCTCTCACTTCTGTCAGAGCTTTAGGATCTGAGAAGTCAGTGCTGCCTTTTTTGTCTAGAGGGTTGTGCCTTTTTTTTTTTTTTTGAAGAATCATTTCCAACAGCACTGCTCGCTTCCCGGCTCCTCTCTGTAGGGAAGAGCACTCAAGAAAATGGATGTTCTTTGCAGAGGGGGCTCTCGCCCTCCCTTTCTGCAGAACAGCAGCATTCCCTTTCTCGGAGGAAATAGCCGTGAGTGTTTTGAAATGTTTGAGGAAGAAAAAAAAAGCACACACCCTTCTTTACGTCCTCAGTATTTGTCAGCCAATATGCACCAACAGTCAATGTCACCGTTTTCATTTCATCCGGCAAAGAAACCAAGAAAGCACCTTAAATCGGGAAAAGACTGAACTCTTGCCACTGGTTGCGTTTTTCCGGCTTACGACCCAGTGCCCATCTCATGGGAGATATTTTGGATTCTGAGCAATAAAAGCCCCTGTGGGAATCTAAGGAAGACTGGAAGCATTAAACGTGTAACTCAACCTGCCAAACTACGGGAACCTGCACTTTTAAGTTCTTTTTAAAGGAACCGACTTGACGATTAAATGATTTCTTGGGAGGGGATAAATGATTAAATGTCGATTAAATTATTTTTTGCCTGGGATGGGCAGCGTGCATCGAAAGGGATGGCAAGGGCGTGCTGAACCCCCCGCGGCCCCCTCTGCCAGCTGCGACCTCTGCTTTTGGCATGCCTGAATGGGCAGGGCAGTGGTGGCCGTGCCAAGGTCTCTCACGCTCCCTCTGTGCCATGAGAGCAGCGGCTCGGCAGAGCCAGGTATCAAGTTTTTAGGGAAAGGGTGAATGAAAATGCCCGGCTAGAAATGCCTGAAAAAGGGACATTTCCGCTCTTCCCTGTGCCGGAGCTCCGTGGGGCCAGCGGAGATGATGCACTGGAGCCCTGAGAGCCCCGACTCACTTTGGTGCACAGTCCTTGGTGTCTCGGAGATGTTTCCATCCCACTGGCCGCAAGACGTTTTACCACTTTATTTTCAAACAGACCTTGGCAGTGGTTCCCTGAGTAGGGCGACCTCAGCCGTGAAGGATTGCTCTTTTCCAGATGAAGATTAATTTTGTGTGTGTTTGTTTGCTCTGGCAGTTTAGCTGAGTGTGCATTTCCACCTCCAGAACCCTCACACTGTGTATAAAAATGGATAAAAAAATATATATTCTTGTGAATGTTGGTGCAAAAAGAGAAAAATATATAAAGTTTCAGTCATTTTATGTTATTTTTTATCTATATGAATGAAAGGAAGGAATGGAAAACATTTTTTTTCCATTTACAACCCTCCACACACACCTACCTGTAGATACTGACAGGTTTTATGGAAATGTTTTACTTTTTAGATTTAGGAACACGCTTCTGTTCTCATTGAATGTTCTGTCTTGTAAGATTGTAATTTCTATTTTTTTAAAGAAAAGAAAATAACGAAATAAAATTTCCTCTTTTGGACCAGTCAGCTAGGAATGGAGGGCAGGGGAGGGAGAAATGTTTATTTAAGGACAAAAGCGTTGTCTGAATTTTTCATGACATTAAATAAAAAGTAATATAATGTACGGATGAAAAACTTCTTATTGAGGTGTATTCTATAGATACATACATGTATATTGCACAAAATTTACAGGGAGAAAAATAAAGTCTGTTTTACAAGGTAAAAAATAATCGTAATGTTGGAAATAGTGACTGTGATTTTAGCAAAGGGTGAGACTGGAAGCAAACCCTTCAAGTCACGGAAAAGCCTTTCATTTCTTCAGCAGGCTTGGGACCAAGCTGTACTAGAAGACCCAGTGCAGGATTCGGACACAAGGCTAGGCTTTAGATGCTGTAAGGTATTATTGGGTCAGTTAAAGCCAGGCACAAAGTGGGAAGGGGCTGCGTCTGGGACACCTGTGTTCAAACACCACCAGGCTGAGGACAGCCAGCGCACCTGGCAGCACTGGGGGCATGTTTCAGGGCAGGGGGTACGTGGGTTTGTTTTCAAACAGCACCCTCGAGGGAAGAAAGGAAGGAAGGAAGATACCTGCCCTGGATACAAGGATGTGAGGACTTGGATGCAAGGATTCCTCTCCAGCAGGATGCAGACAGTTCAAAGGTATCGCTGGGTATTGAGTGTGCAAATCTCATCCCCATTTCCCTCTGCTTCCCCAGAAAATCTCACCTGGGTGCTCCCTGTGCAAATCCAGAGCAGTTGTGGCCCCTGGCAGCAGCAGTTGAACTGTCTGGGAGCCGTGGAGCAGAGCAAAAGAATGAACAGGGATCCTTGTGCCGTTGGGGTCAGTAAATCCCAGGGTCTTGCCTTGCTGGCTCCCCAGCCGCTGCTACTCTGCCATTCCCACGAGGCAGCATGCGTCCTCCTTCGCTGTTCCCACCTGCAGAGTTTATACATTGCATGGTAAAACCTGGCTGCTACCAAGAGCCGGAAACAGCCAGAAACAAGGCATAGCTTGTGGAGACACAGCAAAAGGTTAGCATCCGGTTGGGGCAAGGAGGGAGCGGAGTGAGGGTGGCCAGGTCTGTGGGGCACCGCTGTGTCTGGTGTGGGGGCAGGTAGCCCGAGCTGCGGCAGCGACGCAAGTGTAGCAGCCCATGGCCCCACCAAGCTGCCACACGCTGGCACATTTATTTGGTTCTCATTTTAAAACAAATGCCTTTTTCCACAAAAATAGCATTTCTTCATTTTGAGGGGGAAAAAAATAAATAAAGTACGTGAAATCAGTCAAAAAATTCCTTGCAAAGAACTACTCTTTAAACAAAATGTGTTTACGAAAAATGGCCTTTCAGTTCCAGGGGAGAAGCTGGGAATTGCCAAGAGGAGCGTTAACAACTGCAGTCCGTGGGAGCCAGCGGAGGATGGGCTCGAGGGGCCCCGTAAACCCAAACAGCTTCAGCAAGCGGCAGCAGGATGGAACCACCCGAGCGTGTCTGTCCCGGGGCACAGCGAGGACAGGAGCTGCCGCTGTGAGGGTGACCCAGATGCCCCGTGTGCCCATCCCTGTGCTCTGCTGCCCCACTGCCCATCCCTCCTTCCCCCAGTAAGCACTCCCTCTTACTGGTGGCCCAACGTCTCCAGTAGCACTGGATTTACCGGGGCAGAGTGACCTCTACTGGTTTATAGCTAAAATACTTCCTGCATGTCTGTGATGCTCCCAGACCGATGGAGGCAGGAGTCCTGATCCTCCCTTCACCAAAAATATTTGCCCAGCTGGCAAATACTGCCTCAGCATTTGACACTGTCCCACGTGACATCCTTTTCTCTAAATTGGAGACATGTGGACTTGACGGATGGGCCACGTGCTGGGTAAGGAACTGGCTGGGTGGTTGCACTCAAATGGTTGAGGTCAATGGCTCGATGTCCAAGTGGAGACCAGTGACGAGCGTCATTCCTCAAGGGTCGGTATTGGGACAGGCAGTGATTAACACCTTTGTCGGCAACGTGGACAGTGGGATTGAGTGCAGCCTCAGCAAGTTTGCCGACGACACCAAGCTGTGTGGTGTGGTTGGCACATTGGAGAGAAGGGAAGCCATCCAGAGGGACCCTGACAGACTTGAGGTGGGACATGCAAATGGCATGAAGTTCAACAAGGCCAAGCGCAAGGTCCTGCACATATGTCGGGGCAATCCCAAGCACAGATACAGGCTGGGCAGAGAATGGAGTGAGAGCAGCCCTGAGGAGAAGGATGTGGGGGTGTTGGTTGATGAGAAGCTCAATGTGAGTGCTCGCAGCCCAGAAAGCCAACCGTATCCTGGGCTGCATCCCAAGCAGTGTGACCAGCAGGTTAAGGGAGGGAATTGTCCCCCTCTACTCTGCTCTGGAGAGACCTCCTCTGCAGTGCTGCGCTCAGCTCTGGGGCCCCCAACGTGAGAAGGACATGTCAGAGCGAGCCCAGAGGAGGCCACAAAGATACTCAGGGGGCTGGAGCACCTATCCCATGACAACAGGCTAAGAGAGTTGGGGTTATTCAGCCTGGAGAAGAGACGGGTCTGGGGAGACCTTACAGCAGCCTTCCAGTACCTGGAGGGGCCACAAGAGAGCCGGGGAAGGACTTTGTACAAGGGCGTGTAGCGATGGGACGAGGGGTAATGNCCAAGCAGTGTGACCAGCAGGTTAAGGGAGGGAATTGTCCCCCTCTACTCTGCTCTGGAGAGACCTCCTCTGCAGTGCTGCGCTCAGCTCTGGGGCCCCCAACGTGAGAAGGACATGTCAGAGCGAGCCCAGAGGAGGCCACAAAGATACTCAGGGGGCTGGAGCACCTATCCCATGACAACAGGCTAAGAGAGTTGGGGTTATTCAGCCTGGAGAAGAGACGGGTCTGGGGAGACCTTACAGCAGCCTTCCAGTACCTGGAGGGGCCACAAGAGAGCCGGGGAAGGACTTTGTACAAGGGCGTGTAGCGATGGGACGAGGGGTAATGGTAAACTGAAAGAGGGCAGATTTAGATTAGATATTAGGAGGAAATTGTTAGTGACGAGGGTGGTGAGACCCCGGCACAGGGTGCCCAGAGAAGCTGTGGATGCCCTCTCCCTGGAAGTGTTTGAGGCCAGGCTGGATGGGGCTTTGAGCACCCTGATCTGGTGGAAGGCATCCCTGCCCATGGCAGAGGGGTTGGAACTGGATGATGGCCTTTAAGGTCCCTTCCACCCCAAACCAATTCCATGATTTGCTTAGCTATGTGTTGGAGGGATGAGTGTGAATCACACAGGCTGGCGCCAGGAGTGCTGCGTTTACAGGAACCACAGCCCCAGGGCTGGTATATGTTTTTAAAGTAGAGTAGGGTTTATATATGGCCAACATAACAGCATTTAATGGTAAATGGTACCTTGGAGATAGACTGGTACCTAGGTTAAAGAGTCCAATGCAGTGCAAGTAAGGAGTTAAGGAGCTCTAGAACCAAGCAAAAGTGTGCAAATCCAGCGGTGTGTGCAGGTGGGTAGGGGCTTCTGAATACACTGCTGTCAGCACAAAGATTTCAGCGATTTGTCTCTCCAACCTTCACCGCCCTGTTTTGCTGACCCACACAAGCAGAGAAGTCACACACGCACCCAGCACCAGCATCGTTGTTCCTCCTGCCAATCTCGCTGACTTATTCGAAGAGAAATCAGCAGTTCATGACAGACGTCAGGAACGGCAATCATCTCCTCAAGGATGTCGCAGCCCTGGCTCCTGAATCCAGCTATCGCCTGTCCACCGTCGTGACTGACCCTGCAACTAAAACGTTGGGGCCGAGCTCACAGCCGGATGCCCCAACGCTGTTTGGAGACGGAGCCCACAGGTGCCTCCAAAGCAGCTCTGGCACTGGCGTGTCCTCTGTCGGGTGCTGCCAGGAGGGCCACGGCGCGAACCCCCGGCCCAAACCCGCTCGGTTTAACTGAAAGGAAAACGATACTGCTGCTGACGCGTGCGGCCTGCGCGGGCGAGCAGCCCCTCCTCACGCTGAGGGGTGCAGGCGCCCCAGTGCTGGGGTTTTTAAGTTATGGAGGGGTCAGGGCGACGGTGGGGCCCGGGATCGTTCAGGCCTGAGCCTCGCGGGCCGCAGCTCCCGGCCCGTGGTGCCCTCTCTTCGGCCTTGGCACCACCGCTGAGGCTCCCCCACGCCTCAGGGGCATCCACGCACCCCCGCCTCGGCGCACGCACCCCTCTGGTGACCGGGCTGGGACAAACCCAGCCCCTCGGGGCGGCAAGGCCTCCCGCACGGGGCCCAGGCCGGGGCCTCGCGCGCCTCCCGCCTCCCGACCCTTCTGTCCCTCTCGGCCCCCGTAGCGGAGTCAGCCGCGCCTCAGCCTGCGCCCCGTGGCCGGCTCACGTGACGAGCGGTGGCGGCGTGCCGCGGGGTACGCTGGGAAATGTAGTCAGCGCCGCCGGGGCCGCCGCGGCGGGAGCCAGTGGCAGGACTCCCTTTCCCAGCGAGCCCCGCGGCGGGCTCGGGGAGCGGGGCTCCGGCCGCTGCGCCCTGAGGTGGGCACGGTGAGCGCCGGGCCGGGCCCGGGAGCAGCGGGGCTGGGGTGGGGGCCAGCGTGGAGCAGAGCAANGAGATTCACGTAAGCGATGCTCCAGGGGCTGTGAGGAGCGAGGGCGAAGCTTTGGGACGTGCGCGGTTTGGGTACGAGCGCTTTTGCTTGTTGCCCTCGGTGGAGACGGAACACAGACAACGTTACAGGGTTCTTTTTCCCCTCTCTCTGGTCTTAGTTTGTTGTAGGCATGACCTAGCTCAAGAAACTCTTACCTGAACCTGTGATGAAGAGAGCAGTAAGTTAGAAATTAAGCAGGTAACTGATGGATCCATTTATCTGCTTTTCAGTGTTATCTGGGCCAACTAATGTTACCGCTGCCGTCTGCAGCCCAGCTCTTTGTGACGCCCGTCCGAGTAACTGACAAGTGGTGGAATAGGCTTGTGCCCTGAACACGCGTGTGTCTGTGCTGTGTGCCGTCCTCTTGAGCCTTCTGCGGTTCTGCCCCTGAGTGGCCGAACTTTACTTCTGGAAGTGGTCATACCGAGGCCAATATTTGTCTGCCGCGGCTTCTGTAGTACCTAAATTAAGGCTTCTGCCCATCTGCTACGGCAGTAGATATGGATGTGTGAACAGGCTGGGAGAGACCTGATGGGACTTGCTTCCGACAGTGCTTTCTCCCCAGCTCCGGGATGGGAGACGAGGGGGAGAGGGGACAGCAAAATCCCCTGTACAGCCAGGCATGCCCAGGAGGCTCCCATAACTGATGTGGGAGGAGGTTAACCCTTACTACCTTTATTTTTCCCTGTGTTTTTTCTCAGTGGCAGAGCTGCCATAAAGTTTCTTCAGTCTTGCTGGTCGTACTGGTCAGCTTTTGGAATTGTTTTTTTGGCTGCTTTTTTGTCACCCCTCCTAATTTGAAGCACAGCCCTGTGTTGCACTGGTGTTGCTGAAAGGGCGGTGTCCTGCTCCACGGGGGTTGGCAGCACGCGGGAAGGAGGGGAAACATTATCAATTACAAACCATATCAGCTATACAAAGTCTGGGTTCACAAAGCTGAGCCAAGTGTTTGGTGCCTTGCAGAGTGACATCTGCTGCCTTGGGCTCTCTGGGAAGTTCCTGATAAGAGATGGGTTTCTGTATGAGATTCAAAACCAGCTTTTTCTCTTAAAATCAGTGCAGAGTTCCCAGTTTCTTTTTAAATGCAACTGGAGAGGCATACAAGCAAGGCATTCACGTGTCTCACGAACGCTCGAGGCTGTGCTGGTTCCCAGCCTTGCCTGGTAGGTTCAA
The DNA here is from genome assembly GCA_013398225.1 of Steatornis caripensis. Classification (NCBI taxonomy): domain Eukaryota; kingdom Metazoa; phylum Chordata; class Aves; order Caprimulgiformes; family Steatornithidae; genus Steatornis; species Steatornis caripensis. Next base: position 17,966 of record VZSC01017080.1, read on the forward strand.
ATCCACGTCTCCCAGATCCCTGAGGGGTGCCCTTGCTTTTAGGCTGTTTGCCATTCCGAAATATCTGAGATCTGCTGGCTTGCAGCGTGAAGCGGCTTCTGAAAGCGTGGTCTCTGGTGAGAGCCATCGCCAAAGGGGTGAGCTTGAACCGCTTTCAGGAGATGTGTGTTGTGCCCAGATCTTCTCATTCTGCTTGTGCTCTAATCATTAAATCTGTCTCACGAGGGAGTGTTGGCAAGTTCTTCTGCCGTTGCCGTTATGTACGGATCCTGCCCCTTGATTTGCTTTCAGCGCAGTACTCTAGATTAAGCCCTTGAGTACAGATCTTGGCCTCGCTACAGTCATCGTATCGGAATGAGAATATAAAAGCAGTACAGAAAATATCCTAGAATGAGATTTCAGAAGCTGGTGAATTTTGCTAGTTGAAAAGCTGAAGATGTCGGGCTTTTGTGAGTTTGGCTGGGACATCTGCAGATGGCAGAAGAGGAGCCGGTGTCCCATGAATCCGGTCCTAGGGGACTTGGCCCAGGTCACTGGGGGGTTTTATGGCAAAGCAGGAATGAGTTCAGCTCTCCCACTGCTCTGTCAGCACTCCTCTTTTGGCCTGTCCTTTATTTATTTCTCCTATGACCTTTTGCTCTTTTTGGAGAGAAAAGTAGGGAGAAATAACTGAAACTTGTAAAACTATTTACCGCGATATAGGCAGAATAAATTTGATATCAAACAAGGGACCAAAACAGTCATGTACACACGGTCATATATTCAAAATAATCATATTTTTCGCCTAGAAAAACAGTGCTGCTTGCGTACATGTCTTGGTTTGAAAGAAAAAGGCTGTCTTTTAAAATGACACAGGGCATTTTGTCTTTGAAATACCGGTGAAGAAAAGCTCCGACTGTCTCCAGTGGGCTCTCGTGAGTCATGTGCGTTGGACTGTAAACTTTGGAGTTATTCATTGACCGCGGGTGAGCACAGTGGAAAAAGGAAGTTCACTTCGCGCCATGGTTTCTTCAGCTTGTGTGGTTTTCTTCCTCCCTCCACAAGCAGTGGATTATATATGAAGAAATCTCTGCAGTGGAGTGTAGGATGTTGGGTTTTGTCTATTCCCAGGTAAACTGCAAGCGTTCTGGTGAATAGAGAGCTTATCTTATGTGTTGTTATCTGGCACAGATTCATGCGTGGTTGGGTGATACCTGTTTATGTACCTGTTTATCTGTATTTACTGCAAAATTTATTTCCTTATGGCAGGATCTCGCAACTGGAGCGGGGCTTGAGGATGTTAAGGCTGCAGAGTGAATTTTTCCCCCAAAGGAGTTTTAGCCACTGGCCATCCAAGCTGAGCAACGTCATGACTTACTAGACACAAGCTTTTTCCCTGACTGTACATCTGAGGCCTGTTATTCTGAGACCCTGCAATTAAGAGTTTGCAGAAATCCTGCCCAAATTAAGTGGTGAGCGGGGGAGGTGTGAAAACAGCGACTCCTGTGGTAGGATATCTCAGAGCACTAAACAAAAATATAATTGGGTTGGATCCTGGAGTCTGAGTTCACGCCTCAAGCCTTGAGCTTGCTGCTGTAGGTGTCTGGGGGAAAGCTCCCTTTCCTTTCACCGGGAGCAGAGCTGGAGTCACGGTGCAGCTGAACCAGTGGAAGGACAATGCATTTCAGGAGCTGATTATTTAGTGTAGAACTTGGTCGTATGCGCTTGTCCGTGCAGAAAGAAATATTCTTAATGCCGCTCTGTGGTTCCAAAACACATCTTTCTGTAGGGAAATCACAGTTGTTGGCCCAGGAACTTCTGTGAGGTTACTCATAAAAACAAAGGTTGCTGAAGAGGGGAATATCCAGTAGTTTCTGTCGTAGCTTCTTTACGTGATAATGTACTGTCTTCAAAGCATTAAACCATGGCTGAGATTTATTAGGAAATGAGCAGGCAAATGAGAACACCTGGGTAAGATGAGAAGGGAGCGGATCACTGGAAGCTGCTTTCTCTGTTTATTTATTTGAAATAAAGCTACTCAACAGCACCACAGTTATGTCCTTGAGAAGGGAGGGCACAAGGGAACTGCTGTTTGGCCACAATGCCTCCGTCAAGCCAGGGATGTGTCCCTCGGTCTTTCTTCCTCGTCCCTTTTCCAGTGGACAGACTGACACCTCCCACCACTCTGCAGCTGTAAGACACTGGCACTGAAGCACATAAACTAAATAATCTTCTGAAAGTGTACCTTACTCGTCTGCTTATCTTTCGGTGAAAGATTCTTTTCTCTTAGCACGTTAGCACAGCTGGTGTTCATGTGTCATTTGTTCGTGCCCCAAAATTCACGGATCTCAGCTGGGAGCGGCTGCACATGGGCGGGGTGAAGTTTTAATTGTATTCTTAACTGTCTTCATACTTTATTTTCTATTCACACATTTAAAAAAGGCAAAGCAAAATGGTTCCATTTCTGAATCACAAGTTTTAAAATGCCTGTCAGACGCTGGGTAAAGTCTGTACTGTGGGAAAGCCTGGAGGCTTTGGCTGCAGTGGGGCCCATTGTGCAAGCCTTTAACCGGGGAGTCCCATCCCTGAGCAGCTCGCGACTGACATAGCTTTCCTGTCCACGCTCTGTTGCTTTCCTTAGACTGGTACAAGCAAAATAACATGTTCCCCTCAGTGCATAGTAAAGCTTGTATATAACTGCATCTCTACGTACAGGAAGAACAAGCTGCGTGTCCAGGTCCCACTTCTTGTCAGAGTGCCGTTGTTTTCACCAAGGACTCTACTAGAGTAGCACAATTAAAAGGGAAAGTAAATGCAACTCCAACAAAATAATGACGTCAGTGTAAACCCTGCAACCTCCAGACCGTACACGTAGGAGGACAGCACAGAGGTGCAGAAAAGGGAAATGAGCTGCTGTAAATCCCGAGGGCTTTGGGTACAATGCAGCTATTCTGACCTCAGTGCTGCGGTTGCTGTCGGTGCAGGCAGCAGCGTGTGGTCTTCGTTGTATTTTCATAGAAGCAGTTTTTAGTCTAGACTTCCTTCAATCTTGTTAACTCTTGTCAGACCCTGCAGTGCTGGTTTAGAGGGTTGTTTTGTGTTTCCATTCTGGGATTTGCAGGTAGGGGTACACAGTGTTTTTATCCTTAATGAGTTAGCGGTAGAATCAAAGCTCAGCACGGACCTCCCCGCAGCTTTCATCTGTGCAATCAGTTCTGCCAAAATCGGCAACGTGGCTGATGCTGAGTAAACTTCACAGGGTTTGATCCTTCCAGAATTATGGTCACATTCAGTGGTGGTGACAGGAAGAATGAATCTGCATTTTAAGAAGGGTTAGGGAGAATTATTAAAATAATACAGGGTGTTGGGTTTTGTATACCGGCTGTTTTGTTTTTTTAACAGCAGTTTACTTCCCAGCTAACAGTGATTATCCGTTTGTTTCAGCAGTTGAGAAGGTCCACAGAGAGCCAGGAGCCAACGAATCGTCTCAACACCTAAATGAGGCGTTAAGACTGGTGAGCTCGTACAAATTTGTCTTCCAATGCATGCGCTTTGCTGGGTCCGACTCAGAGCTGTCTGCCTCGACTTGTTGTCTGGCTGCAGCTGGAAGGTACGCGTGTTCTGGCAGTGGCTGGCTGCGCACCCTCAGCCTTTGCCAGGTACCACTAAGAGCACATTCGGTTGCTGCTGAATAATACAAGCCTTAGAAGTGGTTGACACTGGGGTTGTGCTGAGTGAGATGCTACCAGGTGGAGCTTTATATGAACCAGGAGAATTTGAGATCCTTTCTGTAAGGTTTGAGCGTACCTACTTTGGGCAATTTGAGACAAGTAGTTTGTAGTGGGAGCCCCAGGCTCGCAGTCTGTCAGACACTGTGCTGGAGATACTCCCAATTCCAGGAGATTCCTTGGGTGCTAGACAGTGATGCGTGCTGACCTGATTTTTTTTCTCCAGTAGATCTGTTCCTATTTGTCTGAAACTTCACCAGGGAACGCTCCTAATAGAAATGGCAGGTAAGAGCACCTCAAAACCTGACGATGTAGGGAGAAGAACAGTTTCAGAGAATGTTTTTCAGTATGCTGTGATGGCTGTAACGCATCAGGTGTGTGCATCCCTTCCTGAAATCTTAGTGATTCCCTAAAGCTCTTCAGCTTCTTCTCTTTTTTTGCCTTGGTCACCTTCACTTTTACGCTGTACCCACTGTAGATTTGTCAGCTGAGGTTTCTGTTCTGGTGATAAAGGCTCGGGTGTGACTTGTTTGGAAGTTTTATGCGGATGAAATTTATTCACAAAAAAGGATGTGAGAATAATTCCTTCCTTACAGAGGCTGAACAGCTTTCCACAGCGTTCCTAGCTGTACCAGTGATATTAATACACCTTAATTTTACTTGTAGTGAAATTAGTAAACAAAACTGCTCCCAACTTTTTTAAGATAAAAGAAAGTCTGGGACTTGCATGCAGCTGCTGTTCGTTGGTAATACAGTCTGGTTTTTGAAAGCATGGGTCGTGCTTGCTGATCTAATGTGTTGATCGTAGCCTTGATGGGAGTGCTGTAGCAGTCCAAGCTATGCAGTCAGACATGAAAGAGGATATTTTCATTTCCTTTCCTTTGTCTATTCTTGAAAGTAACCCAGAACAGTTGAAAACTACAGGGTCTCTGTGTGGGAAAAAGTGGTCTTCTGGCTGCGTGCAGCTGAGCAGCAACAGGGGAGAGGTGTAATCCTTGTCTTTGTGTACTTAGCAAACAGTTGTGGAAGTACTTGGAGCATTTTGTGAGCTTGAAAAATGACAAACTGGAGTGGCTGGTGCCCAGTAGGCCAGTTGGTTTTGGCCCCACCATTTGGAGACTTCTGCAGCAGTGTCTGGCAGCTGCTCTACTTTCCTGTGACACATCTGTACTGTAGGAGAGAGAAAATGGAAGAGAGCAGAATCAAAGTAACTAGTTGCAGCTTCAGCTGTTGAAGAGGGACAGGACAAAATTTTCCTCATCCCTCAAAAAAAAAAAAGGATTGTTAGAGAATCTGCTTTTACTGTGGTCGGTTAATCTTCATCTTCTTGACTTCCCTAGAGAGCTGTTTCTTTAGCTTTAAAAGCTGTGCCTCCTTTCTTCACTTTGATCCAACATTGTTACATCCTTTTGTAGGCTGTTGAGACAGACTGTCCAGGAGAAAGCTCGTTAGGAGTTGATAGCAAACAAAAAACTGGTGCTAAGTCCAAATTCCTATGGCCTTTGAAAGCAGCTGTGGGACATGAGCACTGCATGTGATGGAGTCAGCAGCAGGTGTTAACCAGTAACTAATACCAGCTTTAGAGGGCATCTGAACTAACGTAAAATGTATTTAGAGGATGAGGAGGGCCAGGTGACTTGCTGTTTGTTTTTATAAGCAAAAGTCAAGTTGGGCTGGTGACTTCAGACATTATTCCATATTTAATTGTGGGGCACTCACAGTGGGTGTTATCCTCACCATACTTTCTGCGTGAAAATACGCCTTTCCTCAGCAAGAAGTAAAGCCTTTTCTTTCCTAAAGCATGGCTACAGCTTTAGACTCGCCCCTGCCAACCTTCAAATGAAGCTAAGAAGCTCCTCCTGCAAAAAGTCATCTCGCTCAGAGATAATGGCAAGAGAAGGGGAACTCTTGTGCTGAGAGTTCTTGTTCAGACATTTCCTCTTGTCTTCTGTGCCGTTTGGAGGTTTTCCCAGGACATTCTTCATGTCTTCCTCTGGTTGTTTTTAATTCTGTTTACTGGGGCTGAACTAGACTAGAGACAATTAGTCACAATGCCCTGCAAACAAACTTTAATCAGCACTGGAAGGCAAGAGCAAACATCCCCAGACATGTAGAAACACGCGTCCAGGCACACACAGATACACAGCCAAATCTGTGCATCTGTCTAGAAGCTGACAGCAGAGGATTCAGGAATTTAATTACTTGATTTTAAAACATAATTTCTTCCCAAGGTAAGGTTTTCCTCGCCATATCTCTTTAGTCAGCATTTTATTTATTGTATCTCAACGCAAAGCTTTTTTTTCTTTTTTCTTTTTTTTTTTTCTATTTTTTGCTGGTGCTTAACCTTACGGGAACAACTTGACTTTTAAAGAAAAAAGGGTACATTCGTGAGTCTTATCACAGCAAAATCATCCCTGACGTCTGACTTGCCTTCCCAGAACTGGATGACATCTGAGTACTGAATTCCAGTTCGAGAGATGCTTTCCAAAGGCCCCCTTCCTTACTGTCGCAGGGCCATATCTACCACAGGTCCTAAGGCCTGATCCACACACCAGCAAACTTACCTGCTCAGAGCTCGTGTCTGAAGGTAAATCCGCACTGGACAATCGCCAGCCTTTTGTCTTGCTTTGGTTTTCTGAGAGGTTGTAACTAAACCCCTCTGTGCCGCCTGTTTCCTCCTAATGTTGCTGGCCTCTCCCCTATTCCTGAGGAACCTCATCCTGGAAAGGATGAGCCTTGTTTTAAGGCTTTTTGTGCTGCAGCGCCTTTTGCACAAATCTACACCGATGTGTAGACGTTTCAAATCAGTGCACTGTTTAGTGGCTCCTTTCCATTCCTCGCTCTGACTTGCGTGTGGTAGTTCAAATGTCATTATCTGCTACTGAAGAAGGAGAATAAAACGTTTGGTGTCCAGAGTGAGAATGGCCAGAGCTGGCAAAGGTTTCTCTTTTGATTCTTGCAAGTCCCCTCAACCCAGGGGTCCACGGGTGTGTATCGGGAAGGTGTGGAGGATATTACACTTGCTCAGCCGTATGAGAATGTTTCTGCATTCAGCTAATATCTGTGTTTTGCGTTGTAGAAAAGGTGAATAACTTCCCACCGCTCCCCAAGTTTATCCCTCTGAAACCGTGTTTCTACCAGAATTTTGCTGATGAAATTCCCATCGATTATCAGTCTCTGGTGAAGAGAATCTACCACGTATGGATCTGTAAGTTGAATAAGAAACCTGTGCTGGGAAAATGTAGATGCGTATTTAAACACCATAGATCTCGATGACTTACGTGCTTTAAAGTTTTGACTGCAATTAGTTGGTGAGAAACAATGATTCATCTTAGAATGCTGTAACACAACTTTGTGCCCAGATTTTAAGGTGCTGTGCCGAGAATCTTTGCTGCAGAGCTGCTGTTGAAGAAAGGCGAGAGTATCAGTGCTAGAAAAGTCTACCAGTAAATTTGAGGTGGAAAAAAAGCAGAGCGCATTTGATACCTTTATCAAATGATGTTTTACTCCCCAAAATATCCCAAAAAGTAATTCCCAATTCACCCAAAATAAGATGAGTAGGAGGATTTTAGGCAAGAAAATAAACGTGGCTCATTTGCTTGCTACTTGTCTCCCCACCTTGCTACAGGAAGGCTAAAATTCCCCCTTGTTTGTGCCATGCACAGATTGCCCTTCCCAGTCAAAGCAGTGTCTCCTAGCCGTATGCTGTCTCTTCCTTAGATATCCGTAGCCTGCAAAACGTTCCCTGTCCTGCTGGAGGAGGGCACTGATCCTCGCGGTCACAGCTGGTGATTTGCTGATACTCTCTATGAACAGACCTCCTGGCTCTGGGCTCGTGTTGTCTGGCTTAGCCATTCAAAAGTCAGTAATGAAAATGGACCATTCTTCTCCAAGGAATGAAATCGGATGAAAAATGGTGTGGCAGGCCTAGAGAACCACAGGGAATGCTTTGGAAGATTAGAAATCTTTTTGCCTTGCTTATCTTTTTTTCACCAAATGCTTGTCATCCTATTTACCCTGTCACTGAAGAAAACCTTGTTTTCTGCCAGATACGCATTTGGTGGCATGGCTTTTATTCCAGATGCATAGGATGTGTTTATGAGAGAGATTTGTGTGCAGAAATAATAGCGTAATCTATCGCTCCATTGTTCTTTCGTTATTTAGAGATGCTGAAATGAGCTCTGTAATTTTCTTGCCTGAAGAAACTGCTTGTCCCTTCAGACTAACTGGTTAAACGCTGCAAAGCTGCCTTTGTCTGCGACTCTCCCTAAACAAAGCGTCCCTCGTTCAAGTTCATGGCAGGCTGGAAAGGTGCCAGCCACTTGGGCAACTAGTGCAGGCATGGCTGATGATACCTGGCATTTTCACCGGGAGTTTCACATTTCCTTCTGCAGCACATTTTCTTTTGGGGTCTCCTGGAATTTTTGGGATGGAATGGAGAGGGAGAGAGAGAGAGAGACATGCGGAGGCAAAGCGGTAAACAAGAAAAGGCCGGTGTTCAAAACAGAAACATAAAAGTTAGTGCTAGAAGGTTGAATGTGGATTGCTTTAATTGGATGTGAACGTTTTATGAAGGTGGATGGTGATTTGGGGAAACCTGTACCAGAGCTCCCGCTACTGGAGAGCAAACTCCTGCCTGATGCGCAGGGAGAACCAGAAGTGCCTTAAAACTTTGTAGGTGCTCTTGGTTTGGCGGGGTTTTTTTTTAATTAAGCAACTTTCGGAGAATAAATGACTCCCAAAAAGAAACAAGTACAGCTGCTTATTGTATACGTGAAATTTAAATAATTAAAATTGTTTCTTCCCACCAATATTCAGATGCATACAAAGCATTGTGGTAAAACCTTGTTGTTAGCTACTAACAAGAAATTTCCTTTGTAGTAAAACAAAGTTTTATTTTAACTCTCATGTAATTTGTATGTCAGAAGCAGTTGCTGGGTTCGGATCCTTTCCACGCTAGGCTCTCCCGACTGTGTTGTCAGTATTATTTTATGACCGCACAACTTTGTTGTAGTTTAGCAGCCCCCGGGCTGTGTGAAGGCAGGTGGGGCTGTGCCAAGGGGAGGAAAGAGAAGAGTTGGGAGAGGCCAGGCTGGCGTTAGGCGTCAGAGGACCAAGCCAGAGATGCGCAGGCGAGCTGCTGAGCCACCACGTGTAGCGAAGCAAGGAATGGGCAGGGCATGTTGACTTACCATGGGTGAAGAGAAAATCGGGGATTTATTTTGACTGAAGAAATGAGCCCGGGGTCCAAAGTGTTACTGTGAGCTCATCACCAGGCAGTACTTAAGAGTCTTTTGTGTTTGAACCCTCTGCCTTCTCATCTATCTTCACCTGTGCTAATTGGTAGAGGTTAGCGCAGTTTTTTGAGAGTTACCACCTGTTTTCCAAAATACGACCTTGTAACTGTGGTAAGCTGCTTTGATGCTGGCAGAGCGTGAGGGGCTGCAGGGACAGCTGTGGGTGGTCTCTGGACTGTTCAGGGGAGCATGTGGAGGAAAGCAGGGAGCTCCAGGGGCTGAGCTCAGCCTGTGAAAGCTGGGAAGTGTGCAGCCCTGCTTTGCAGTGATGTTGAGCTTCAGGAAAGAGGGGAGCGGCGTTCCTTCATGCACCTCTACTTAGCGCAGCACTGGTGTGCTCTGGGGGCCTTTGTTAACCGTTCCTATTTATCCGAGTGGCAGGAACATGGATGTGAAAGGGTCTTTAAGCCACCCATGTGGTCCCGTGTTCTCCCCCTGTTTGGAGTTTGCTTATCCCCTTGCTCGAGGCAGCGCTTACAAGCCCTGAAGCTAACTTGCTTCCTCAGAGGCCCAGGGAAGCAGAGAGCAAGCCCACAAGGTGCTGTGCTGGCTCTACAGAGCTCTATAGCTCCTGCAGCCTCAGCAAGCATGGAGACCAAAGTTACGTTGAGGCTGGGTGCTGGGCAGTGTTTTACACCGCTCGCCTCTCATAAAGGGGTTTTGCTACAAATGGGAATTGAACTTTGCTTATAATTCATAATAATACTGGCGTGGGGCTTGTATCGGTCGCACCGGTTGCTACCCAGCTCTCCATCCTTTGGCAGGTTCCAAAAGAGGTTCCTCATCCCTCTGCTGCAGCATTTCCTCTGGAGACGGATGTGTCTGTGCTGCTGGCCCCTGGGGTTGTGCAGGAACCTGTGACTCACTTGGAGCAGCTGCATTATTGTGCATGAGTTTCCCTCCACAGCGTGGAACCTTCCTGTTATAATACTGAATATTTGCTTCCTTTTTGCTTGAAGATATGAATCTGTGCATCCTCATGCTCTTCCCTCTGCCCTCTTTACAGTTTACTGTATCACGCTAGTAGTGAATATAATTGCATGCCTGGCATGGTGGATCGGAGGAGGCTATGGGGTCAATTTTGGTTTGGCCATCCTCTGGCTTATCCTCTTCAGTCCCTGCGGCTACGTCTGCTGGTTCCGACCTGCGTACAAAGCCTTTCGGTAAGTAGAAGCCCACAAGGTGGTTTTGTTTCTGTTTCCTCTGGGAGGGAGATGTGTTGTTATTGGGGAGTGCCCCTATGGAGATCTCTCTGTCTGGGATAAAGATTCAGACTTGATGTCTGAACATCTTGTTTACTTTTCAAATGAAGAGGAATTTTAAATGCTACTTACGTTTTAAATACTACTTTAAATACTAAATACTAGATGCAGGACTTGAGGGTCACCTGCAGCAACAAGTAGTTTGCCACTTCTATGAGGATGAAACTCATATTTTACTTAAATATCTCAGGCTTAGCAGCACCCCCATTAAGATAGATACTAATTTGGTAAAGCTTCACTGAGGCTTATTTTGGTGGAAGACTATTAAGTTATTAGTTTTTGATAACTCTTCTGGTTTTTGTCTCTAGATACTTGAGAGCTTGGCTGCTTTGCTTTTTAGATAAAAGCAGTTCCCTGGAGCGAGTCCTTCTGAAACTCCACAATATTTAACGCCATCCTACATTTGCGCTTTAATTAATAATCATTTGCATTTGCTCATGCTTGCTGTGGATCATGAGGCATTATTCAGACATTAATGCATCGTGCTTGTTGGAGCTGTGAAGGTCCTGAGCAGATTCCAGCCTGACGCAGGGAGAAGAGGCACAGAGGAGGGCAGGGACCTGCCCAGTGTCACACTGCGGGTCACCAGCAGACCCCACACACCAGCCAGGGGTTTGGACTTTGAAGGTGAAGCTTTTCTGGTTCCCAGTTACCAGAATACTCTGGATTTTGATTATTCACCAGATTCTGTGATGAGGTGATTTAGAGAACAGTGAAAGCAGCTGATAGAAATGGGAGTTGGCAGGTGGGGTCCTATCTATTTAGCACATGCTAAGTTAGTTGTGTAAACGCCCTTCCAAATTTCTGCTTTGTGTACCAACAACACTAGGCAATTAATGCACGGGAGGTGCTTAAAACATCAGTGACTGCATCATGGAGTACAGGGGAGGATTCTTTCTGATGGAAACAGAAGACAACTGGGTTGGAGTCATCTGAAAGTTTCAAAAGACGTGAAAATACTAGTTCTGAACTCTCGCCCTCTGGGTCTGGGGTTTTGTCCCCATCCCTAGTTCAGAAGCCTGAGGGCCAGCTAGAGCTCTGTTCAAAGAGCAGTTTCCGTTCTGAAGTCTGGGGCAAATTACTCCTCACCGTTGACCTCCTTTGGGTTTCACAAGGACTGTTTCTAATTATTTCTTTAATGTCGTTTGTATGTGTTTATGCAGCTGAATACCAAAAGGTCCCTGAGGTTACTCTGTGTAAAGACTTCTACAGTTAAAAAAAGAATAAGCCCTAAGGATAGACTGGCAAGCCCAGAGATCATTGACTTCGACATCAGTTGTAGAAGAGGCTTGAGAAACACTGCAGTGTGGCACAGCAGTGTTTGTTGTGGGATTGCAGCTGGTCGTGATTTAAGAAAGCGAGGTCAGACCCACTTGCTGTGCTTATTCTGGGAAGAGGCAACCCTTTAGTATTGGCATGGGGTATTGCGAGTATGCTTTCGTAAAACCTTCGTCATACCTCTGCTTCCAAAATTAAATCAGCTGCAGAGCTTAGGTGCTAGGGCAAAGCTGTTGCAAATCTGCACCAGAAAGTTGGATCAGAAATCCCCTTTTCTGAGTATCCTCACTAATTCCCACAGATCCTTTCGAATGAAGACTCCTCCAGCCCTTTCAGGTCGTAGTTGCAAGAGTCTGTTTGAAGGCTCAGCCTCGAGCCTAATCCTTGTCAATGGGATTACGATAGGCACTACGGTCCGCATTTAAAGTATTTCTTTCGCGTTGCTGTTCTCTGAGGTGATATTTGAAGGGTGAGATCACGAGGATACTCAGGGGTGGCAGATTTCTTTCACAGCATGTCTCTGGTCATCTTTTGAAAGATAAAAGAGAGCTGTGCCAACACATGTGGCGCGGAGTGGCAGGGGTCTGGCTGGAGGCTTTTCCGCTTGTCTCAGACTGGCCAGGGTCCACTGCATTGACTTCTCTAGAGCCTGAGGTCCTAATCCTCTTTAGGCATCAGGGGCTAGAATTATAATACTAATAAACATTAATAATAATGACAGTAATAAACGTTTAAATACTTTCAGGGTTTGAGCAAGAGCTGGGAATGACTAGAGTTCTTTTGTAAACTCCCCCTTGCACCAAGCTGCCTCATAAGCAACTGAAGTGTTTTTTGTAAAGCTGTTCTATAAATCACAGGCCTTTTGAGTTCCTGAGAGAATGGGAATCATTTGTATCATTAAAAATGATAGTTTGGGGAGTTTTAGATGTGCCTGGGCTTACAGTGACAGGCTGGCTCATCGATGTAGCTGGTTTAGTGGAATGAAGATGTTCTGCTGCAGTTCTGTGGCAGAGCCAAATCTTGGGCAAGACAGTGCTGTGGCCCAGTGCACCCATGAGAGAGACCGTGAACGTACCCGGTCGGCCTTCTTGTTTGGGATCATATTCATGCTGCCTGTTACGCCTGCATAAATTAAAGGACCTCACATATTCAGGACCCTCTCAACCCCTACATCCAGGAGATGTGGAGCCTGAAAAGATGCGAAAGCGTGCTCCTGCATTTCCACAGACAGGGTACCACCCGCTTCACTTGTGGCTGGTTTTCTTCCAATTATGTCCCAGTGCTGCATCATTAACCGTGGGTGTGTAAGCGTCATGACCAGCAGCCATTGAGACATTCCCAGCTGGAATTCTCATGCTCAGTGATCACTTTGAGCGTACGGGCAAACTCTGCCTGCCAGCGTTCAGGCCCCCTTGTGCCTACTTGCCAATGGCTGAGCTGTACAGGTGTCAGGCTGTGCTGTCTTCAGATGCTCGGTCAGAGAAATGATTCAGGCGCTCTCTGTTCTGCAGGAGACTGCCTCTCCTCATGTGTCATCATATGTGCAATTACTTTGGTAGAGCAATTGCAGGAGCCAGGCTTATTGGAAGAGATTAGGCGCTGATGACTTACGGGTCTGCATGGTTTCACGGCCAGGGAAAGAGGAGTAGCCTTCAACGTACATAGCTGGAGAGGAATCTCTTCTGAGATACCACATTTGAGGGTTTGTATATGATGGGGTCAAAGTCAGTGTGATGCGGCGTGAGGTGCCAGTCTCCCCCTAACTTCCTCTATTTCTTCACAGGTCGGACAGCTCATTTAATTTTATGGCCTTTTTCTTCATCTTTGGCGCACAGTTTATTCTCACGATCTTGCAGGCGATTGGTTTCTCCGGATGGGGAGCTTGGTAAGCAGGATGTTCTTACAGTCTTACAGCTGAGTACTCGGGTCCCATGCCTGAGAGCATCAGGCTACGGGCTATTTCTGTGAACTTTTGAGAAACTGGTGGGAGTCTGTACAGGGTGGAGTGGAAGAAGCTTTCTGTTTTCCTCCATAGGCAGAGTTATACCTGCTCTTGGAGTACTCAATTCTATTTCATTGCTGTATTAGCAGAAGTCTGATATCTTCACCTGCTTGTTCTTTTTAGCACCTTCCCACAGTATCCGTTTCTTTTTACCATTTAACCAGTCAGTTTCAAGATTCATCTGATCCTGTCTTAGCATTGCCCTCAAATTATTCGCAGCACATGGCGAGCAGCGCACGATGACTCACTGTTGGCCTATAGAGCAAGTATTGTGAGACTTGTCCAAAAATAAATGGGAGCGTTTTAGTGTCTGTCCCTGGCTATAATTGTTTGGCATTTTAAATTTCTGTCTCTAGAGACTTGAGAGCAATTTCTGCTGAAACTACAAATAATAGAAAGTCCTAGCACTCTGTGTAGCATTTTGTTTTCTTAACTGCTGATGCTCTCCCGCTGCCCTACCTGGTTATTGCCGTCAAAGGAGCAGAGATGCAGTGTAAATCACAGGACCCTCATGTACCCCGTTCCCAGGTCTGGTCTCTAGGTGCACGACCTCTGCACAACCAAAAGCCCCTTGGGAATACATCTCTTCCCAAAGTCTGGACAGCTGGCTGTCCCATGAAGGTTTGTGACTGGATTAGTGAGGGATGCTGGCAAGCAAGATTTGAGATCTTGGGGAAGTACCTGCCTGAGCTGCATTTAATTCTGTCCATTTTCTCCATAGTTCAAGAGCTGTAAAGCTACCTTGTAATTTCTGAGTAGGAGTAAACAGTTTTTCTGATAATAAGGACACTTACAGAGAGCTACAATGATACTGTCTCTTTCTTTCTGTTTCTTCAGCGGATGGTTGGCAGCCGTTACTTTCTTTAGCACCAACGTTGCAGCTGCTGTGTTCATGCTGTTTCCTGCCATTATGTTTACAATGTCAGCGGTTGCAATGCTTGTCTGCATTTTAAGGGTAGGTGCTTCAGCTGTCTCTCTGAGTATCCGCACTTTGTATCGCAGTAATGTGAACAGGCAGTGTAGCAGCCACTGTAAGCCATCACTGCTTTTAAAGGTTTTACAGTGTGGTCATCTGGTGTCTCTCAGAGTATCTAGAGGATGAATTCAGGTAACACAAGACAGCCGCGGCTGGATGTTGTCACCATTTCATGTGGCAATGTTCGCAAGCTTCGTTGCTCTTTGCGATGGTCGTTGATGGTAAAGGTGAAGCGACTCGAGAGGGCCTGAGGTGGGGACCGGGTGCAGAATGGGAAGGGGTCCTTGGTTCTCTGTAGAAAGAAGGGTTTGGAGATACGACTGTCTGGGAAGCTTCGGTAGACTGATGGCGGAGGAGAAAAGACAAGACAAGAAGCCCTCCGGAAGCAGCAGTGTCAGTTTTACAGAGGTTTCTGCCTGCTGACCTAGGTTGGTTGCCTTGCTGTGGAATCCCCCACCTGAATTGCTGATGTGTGCCTGAAATGAGTTCAAGTCTTGGGTTGATATTATCTATTTGCACCTCTGCTCGCTGTATTACTACATTTTTAGTGCTTTTTGGAAATACAGCTCTCTACAGAGAGAGAAACAGATACACGATACAGTACCAGAGTAACTATAGCTCTTTTCAGGAAGAGGTGTGTGTACCTGTTGCTGACTTTTCTCTTGTTCTCTCTTTCATCCACTAGGTACATAAAATCTACCGAGGGGCTGGTGGGAGCTTTCAGAAAGCTCAGGACGAGTGGAACAGCGGTACATGGAGGAACCCCCCCAGCAGGGAGGCCCAGTACAACAATTTTTCTGGGAACAGCCTGCCAGAGTATCCCACAGTACCCAACTATCCCTCGGGAAACCAATGGCCTTAAGCAGCAACAGCTGCAAACTGCCTGGATTCTCTTCTTTTTGGTCTTTTTATTATTGTTATTTGAAAACATCGTCTGCATTCCCCCCCCTCCCCTCCAAGCACCCCAGTCATCTTGGGGACTTTTTTGGTTTTTGTCTTCTCATCACTGCAGAAGATACGTGCTGTCAGCCGTTACCACCTCTGGAGCTCTGCACGGCCTTTTGTTTGCGTTGAGTTGCCAGTATTTGCCTTCTCGCAGACTGAGGAACCAACCATTCACTGCCCTTGCTTGAGGGAATCCTCACACGACCATATGTGAAAAAGGCTGACTCCCCCACGGTGGCGAACACTACTGTGATTGCTCCTTCTCCTGCCTCCCTGCTTAGTTTTCATCAAATGCACAGCACACCGCCAAGTCGTCTGCAATTGTAACAAACGCAATCAGAGCATTAGTAGCAAATGGTGTGTACTCTCCTGGATGAATAATCTGGAATTTTTCACTCTAAGGGAAACGCGACACCTAAATTATTTGGTACTAGTGATATCAAAGGTATTTGTAAAATCTACAACCTCATCTGCTTGTGCTCTCTGGTGAAGAATCCTTTAGATAAAGATGCTTGCTGCGGGTGAGTGTTGATCAGATGTGAAGTCCCCAAGAGTCCTCGTTTGCCTGGCTAGGACTATTGTGCTCAAAGTCTTGCTTTCCCTGCTGCCAAAAGTTTTTGCTGGATCTGTGTGCTTCAGAAGTGCAGATTCATCTCATTTGGTTAATGATTGCTCTCTAAAAGCCTGGTTCAAAGCCTCAGTGGAAACTATTGAAAAGCTGACTGACATTGGGCTTTGGACCTGGCTAGCTGGGTGGTGTTCATCCTTTTACAGGTAGGCAGTGTGAGATCTCTGTGCCATCTAACTTACATGGCATCCAGGCTTTGTGCTGACCCAAGAAGAGCCCTTTGGGACACCCTTTTTTCTGGACTCCCAGCCAGCAGCTGGATGCAAGATAACTATTGATCTCAGCACTGGGGCCCCAGTGCCATTTGGGAATGATTCTGTTACAATTCTGCTTTAATTCTGCCTTCTACCAGTGTAGTCGAAATCCAAACATTATGCAGTGGGGTCTGGTAGACCAAGGAAAGCTTGTTAGTCCTCAGAACTGATGTTAGCCACGCAGACCTGGTCTGCATCTGTGTAACCAGAAGCACTTTCCTTCCGTGTACAAGCAGAGAGAGAGAGAGGTTCTTGCCTTTCTCCGAGAATCGGCTAAAGAGAGGATGAAGCTGTTTCAGAGGGATTGTTTTCCCTGAGAGCTAGCGTCTGTCTCATCATTCATCTCCATCCTGAGCATTCACATCAGGACTTCTGTAGCCTGAGCCATCCGATTCCCCTGCGTCCTACAGCGATACAAGCAGCAAAGGCTGCAGTTTTTTTCTTCTCCCTCAACAGCCTGCTGTGAATTTTTTCAAACCTGTCAAAACTGGGAGGTCAGTTCCCAATATTTTTATAGGGAGTGAGTGTTCAAAGGCTTTGGCGCTGAAAGTCTTGGCCAACGATCCTGTGAAGGACCGAGTGTTCCATTGTGGCGACTTGGGAGCTGTTGGGCACGCCGTGGGTCAGACGCAGAGCCTGCCCGCCTTCGCCAGATATCTTACGGTGTAAGTGGAGTCACTCCAAATTCACACTGAGTAACTGGAAAACAAAATTGCCTTCTGGAAAGGGACAGGGAGGTTGTCCTAGCTAGGTGGAACTGATTTGCAAGTGATCTTTTGAAAACTACATGTGCCTTATCTAATCAAATAATGGCTCGCAAAGGAGAGCTCTTCCTTCCCCATTGCCCCTGCAGAACCTCCCACTTGCTCTATTAACTTTTCCTGTAAATACTAAGTAAAGTACAGCTCGGAGCCTGCATGACACCTTTGTTACTAGGGCCAAAGCGAAAGCAAACATGAATCAGAGGGCAGAGCCTCCCTGAATTTCTGTTTACAAGCAACACTGACGCCCAGCTGCAGAACCAGCCTTTTGCTTGGTCTGGGATATTTAACGTGCTCCGAAGATGAGAGGTTTTTTTTTTTCTTGCAAGTGTGCAATGTGCTTGTAAATAGGAACGCTTGGAGTCTTCTTAACAGAACACAACCTGATCGCATAGTCAAGCTTTTAGGTGCCTTTGTCTTGTGTCAAGTGTAATTTTAAGTGTTGTCACTTGCCATCAGAGTGATAGAAGAACTGCCTGGCGATTAACTCCCTGGAAATACGATTGCACTGCAGGGGAGCGAGGGGAGGTTAACGGGGCTGAGCGCGAGGTTGGCCATACTTGGAAGCCAGAACATGGTGCATTCCCTCCGGCCCTGCCCTTTGCCATCCTCAGCCTCTTGCCAAAATTTTTCAAAAGCAATTGGTGCCTGTCTTTTATTTAGTGTGTCGGGTTAGAGATTTCAAAGGAATCAAGAGGAGAAGCGTTGCTGGGGACTCCCTGCCCTGCTTTTCTTTAGTGGTTTTTTTCCCCTTGGATAATCTGAGGGCTGTTTTGAAGCACATACAGCCATGTTGAAAACGATTGATGCAAGGAGAAGGGTTACTTAGGAGCGTGCCCGCCAAAATGCTTGGAGCCAGACACCAAAATTGCGCCCTATTAGCAGTCACTGCCTGAGATCTCTACAGAGCTTAACCGAACCTCTCTGAATGGGACTTGCCATCTCTCATCCCCCCTCCATCCTCTTCAATGCCAGAAACCGTAATTCCAGAAAGTTGACTTAACATGCTGCGTGAACTACCGTGGCTTATTTTTTTGGACTCCTCTATGTTTTTAAATGTTTACATTAGATTTCTAAGACTTCTTAGCACCATTAACCTGGATCTGGCTCCCGGTTTTGTTCAACATCATGTGGTATGTACG
The DNA here is from genome assembly GCA_013398225.1 of Steatornis caripensis. NCBI lineage: Eukaryota > Metazoa > Chordata > Aves > Caprimulgiformes > Steatornithidae > Steatornis > Steatornis caripensis. The sequence goes on from VZSC01017080.1 coordinate 36,218, forward strand.
TGTGTGATGTTTCATGTCGCTTGTGGAGCTCTGCTTTTTGTTTGTGTTTTTCTCCTGATCAAAAGACAATAAATGCTCATCCTGTCCTTGATGAGAAGAACTGGCTGCATTAGAAAAGTGTGTCTGTTCCTAGGTAACCAGAGTTCTCTGGCAGAGGGAAATGGTGAAATCTCTATTTTCCTGCAAAGTCTCCCACTGCATATGTTTTTTTTCTTAAAAGAACAGCACGTTTATGGATGAAGCTCATCCTCTGTGCTGGGAACCAGCACGCGAGTGGCATGCTGTGGTTTGTACTCTTCCAGATGCCCGATCAGTGTTTACTGAAGGTGCTGTCATTATTCTCGTTTTCTAACGAAGGGAACAGAGAGCGGAGGTGTGGGTGGTGGTAAGAAGGCCCATGCCCCAAGCGCTGGGGTCGAGATCTTTTTCCTGGCCTCTCCTTAGCAGCGCAGAGACTTGCGCCAGCCCCTTGCAAGCGCTGGCTTCTGCCGTCCCTGGTTTACTGCCCAGAAGGAGATCATTATCCCTTGGAGTAAAGGGGCTGTTGGACAGCGAAGGTGAGTGGAATCACTCTATTTAGCACATACCTGAATTTATTGCCCCAAATTACCATTTGGTGACTTCATACCTCAGTTTCACTCCATAGTAGATATTTAGTCCTGGAAGAGCCGTTTTCATCACAGCTGCTTGATACAATATCTGCTAATCTCAATGGCTTTCTTATCTCCAAAGCCTCGAGAAAGATAACCCCTGCCCAACCCTTTCACTGACCCAACAACACTGGGGCTAGGGTCTCACCTAGCTAAGGGATGGGGTGCCATCATCATCTGTGACGGTGGGCCGTCCGGCTGAGGCCAGCTCCAAAAATTGTGGACATCTGAGGACTGCTCCCACAGGCAAGGTGCCAGAGCTGAAAGCTTGTGCAGGCCTTAAGCGCCCCCTGGCAACCCTTTCCCTGACCCACCAAGACTGGGGCTACGGGCTTGCCTAGCCATGGGACAGGTTGCTATCATCCTCCGTGATGGTGCACTGGATGGCCGAGCCCAGCTCCAAAAATTGTGAACATTTGACAACTGCTCCCACAGGGAAGGTGCCAGGGTAGAAATCTGGTGCTGGACTTAATCGCCCCCTAGCAACACTTCAACGGACCCAGCAAGACTGTGACTACAGGCTTCCCTAAGCAAGGCACAGGGTCCCCGTCATCCTTTGTAACGCTGGGCTGTCTGTCCGATCCCGTTTCAACAAATTGCGGACGTCTGAGGACTGCTCCCACAGGCAAGGTGCCAGGGCTGAAAGCTTGTGCTGGCCTTAAGCACCCCCTGGCAACCTTTTCAATGAGCAACCAAAAGTGCAGCTACGGGCTCTCCTAGCCAAGGGATGTAGTGCCATCGTCGTCTGTGATGGTAGAGCAGCCGTCCAAGTCCAGCTCCATAAATAGAGAGCGTCTGAGGACTGCTCCCACAAGTAAGCTGCCAGGGCTGAAAGCTTGTGCTGGCCTTAACTGCCCCCTGGGAACCCTTTCACTGACCCACCAAGACTGGGGCTATGGTCTTGCTTAGTCGAGGGATGCAGTGCCATCGTCCTCTACGACGGTAGGCCGTCTGGCAGAGCCTGGATCCCTAAATTGTGAGCATCTGACGACTGCTCCCACAGGGAAGTTGCCAGGGCTGAAAGGTTGTGCTGACCTTAACCGCCCCCTGGCAACCCTTTCACTGACCCACCAGGACTGCGGCTATGGGCTCACCTAGCCAAGGGATGGAGGGCCATCACTGTATACGACAGAAGACCAGCCTGTGGAACCCAGCTTGATAAATTTCGAATGTCTGACGACTCCTCCCTCTGGCAAGGTGCCAGGGCTGACAGCTCCTGCTGGCCTTAACTGCCTCCTGGCAACACTTTCACTGACCCACCAAGACTGGGCTACGGGCTTTCCGAGCCAAGGGACATAGTGCCATCATCCTCTGTAAATGTAGGCTGGCCAGCAGAGTGCAAGTCCGTAAATTGCTAATGTCTGACATCTTCCCCCAGCGGCAAGGTGCCAGGGCGGAAAGGTTGTGCTGGACTTACCTGGCCCCTGTCAATCCTTTCACTGAGTCACCAAGACCGGGGTACGGGCTTGCCTAGCCAAGTAGTGCAGTGCCACCATCGTCTGTGAAGGAAGACCAGACTGCTGAACACGGCTTGATAAATTTGGAACGTCTGACGACTACTCCCACACGGAGCTGCCAGGGCTGAAAGTTTGTTCTGTCCTTAACTGCCCCCAGCAACCCTTTCACTGACCCACCAAGGCTGGGGCTACGGGCTCACCTAGCCAAGGGCAGGTTGCAATCATGCTCTGTGACTGTGGACTGGATGGATGAGCCCGGCTCCAAAAATTGTGAACTTATGACAATTGCTCCCACAGGCAAGATGCCAGGGATGAAAGCTTGTGCTGGCATTAACCGTCCCATGGCAACCCTTTCACTGACCCACCAATATTGGTGCTATGAGCTCGCCTACGGAAGGGACACAGTGCCATCATCGTCTGTGACAACACACCAGCTGGCTGAGCCCGGCTCCATAACTTGTGAACGTCTGACTACTACTCCCACAAGGAAGCTGCCAGGGCTTAAAGACTCTGCTGACCTTAAGCACCCTATGGCAACACTTTCACTGACCCACGAAGGTTGGGGGTACACGTTTGCCTACTAAAAGGACACAATGCCATCATTCTCCGTGACGGTGGGCCGTCTCTCCAATCCCGGCTCCAAAAATTGCAAATGTCTGACGACTGCTCCCACTGGCAAGGTTCCGGGGCTGAATGCCTGTGCTGGCCTTAAGCACCCCCCTGGCAACCCTTTCACTGACCCAGCAAGACTGTGGCTATGTGTTTCCGAGCCAAGGGACATGGTGCCGTCATCATCTGTAACGGGAGGCCGGCCGGCTGAGCTCGGCTCCATAAATTGTGAACACCTGATGACTACTCCCACAAGGAAGCTGCCAAGGTTGAAAGATTGTGCTGGCGTTGACCGCACCCTGGCAGCAATTGAACTGAACCGCCAAGACTGGGGCTAAGAGCTCGCCTAGCCAAGGGAAGCAGTGCCATCATCCTCTGTGACGGTGCGTCGACTGTGCAAGCCCAGCTCCAAAAATCACAAATGTCCGATGACTGCTCCCACAGGTAAGGTGTCAGGGATGAAAGCTTGTGCTGGCCTTAACCGCCCCGGGCAAACATTTCACTGAGCCAGCAGGACTGGCTACGGGCTCTCCTAGTGTGCTGCTTTGGGCCAGGACAGAACCAATTTTCTTCTTGTAACTTTGCTTTTTAGTGAAGTCTCTTCTGAGCAGCTGCACTCTCTGACCTTAACTGCATGTTCTTCCAGACAGTGGGTGCTTCTAGCAGTGATAAGGCTCGGTGTTTATGGTTAGTGCTGGCACATCAGTGGGAATGGTGTGCAGAAAGGCCCTTGCTTATAGTTATCCCTATGGAGACCAAGGTCGATGCTGGCTTCTGCTGACTTTCTTGTGCGCCGGAACTGAAAGAGCAGAGAAGTGGTCACCCCTGCGACCCTGCGGTGGGGAGGAGCGGGTCGGCCAGGGGACCCAAACCTGACCAAAGGGAGTATTCCATCCCATA
>VZSC01017081.1:0-13321 GCA_013398225.1 Steatornis caripensis
TATGTGCTCCCTGATCTGTCTTGTTCTGCTCTTAACTATGAATTCATGTTTAACAACACTGACAAAGCTTTCGTAACTGGGAGGAAACAGAAATATCAAGGGGTAATTTAACTCACTTAACAAAGACAATGTAAAAATGTTAGAGTTTTGTAAAGTTCTTTATCTTCCTGCAAAATCTGATAATACAAATGAAAATCCTTTTCCTTTGTTTGAGTTCTGTGCCACATGTAAGACAGTCTGTACAGTAAAGGGGAGGGCCAAACTTGATTGTATTCAATGCCTAACATATCAGTAATTTCTCAAGGTACAAAATTTATGGGAAAAATCAGTTGAAAAAGTGTATGAATACAGAATCTAAATACAAGAATAGGTGAGGGGATTGAGTTTGCTTATATGAAATTGAAATGAGCTTTAGTTATTTTCTTCCTTCTTTTGAGCGGTCAGACCATATTACAGTAGTGTCAAGTTTTTTTTCTATCCATGAACTGAGCTATATTCAGCTCCTGCTTATGGATACATTTGTAAAGGTCATTATTCAGTAACAGTCTTAACTGTGCATTAAAGCATATAAGTAGTCCATTGAAGCATTCTTATGAGACTGCTTTTATTTTTAATCGTGTTTTCTCTACATATTTTTCACATACCCTCTCTAGAGGGAACAGCCCATCAATATGTCATACTGCTGCTGGATTTTATGAGTTGACCCCAGACAAATACATTTGAGCAATGTGGTAGGAAGCACTCTGTTGCATTGAAAGCCCTGCATTCCCATAGATCTGATGGGGACTCCAGTCCAACTTCTGTTCTTTTGTTGCACAAAACTGCTTTTCATGCCTCTCAAGCAGAATCACTCCTTCCTACTGGAAGTGCTTTCAGCACTTGATGTTAACAAACTCTGTGCTTCCCGCTGCAATAACTGTAGGAATGTAATGAGCTTCTGGTGTTGTACGGTGCCACCATGCACTCTGTTAAGGGAGTTTACAGCTAGTTGCTCAAGAAGACAACATTATTATGCCTGAGATTTTGTTTGCCTGTTAAATGATCTAATTAGGTTCATGAAGGAAACAAGTCTGCTTTGCAATGGAACATTGGTTAAATGAATGTCTGAACAAAGATATATCCTTCATAAATACTATTTAGTATTATTAAATAAGCCTTTGACCAATGTGCTCTGAGTAGAACATCTTAGTTTCAGGTAATACATAAGGAGAAATCATTAGTACTTTTGCATTTATAATACTATAATATACAGAATAAAATGAAAAATATTCAAAATTCAACATTAGTTCATCCCCTGTTCTTATCTTATTAAAATAAAATATAAGCTAATTTAATCGAAATCTTTGCTCACTGTTGCAAATATTCTGATAAATTATCTTTTTTCTTTAAGTGCAGATGAATTTTACAAAGGGATATGCACAGATTTAAGATTTACAAGATTAAGATTTTAAAGTAGTTCCTCTCAGAAAATGAGGACCAGACAGTTCAGATTGGTGCAGTTAAGAAGATTAAACTATGAAAGCACTAAGCAGCATAATAGTCTAGTGTCTTTTCTGAGAAAATGTATGAAAAACGTGATTTTTGTACAGAGATACGTGTAGAAAAAATAGAAAGAGATGGTTGATTTTTAATAATCCACTTGCATCATTGTATCCTAAATTTGTCCTTTTTTTTCCACATTTTGCTAAAGCTCTCTTTCAGATACCCAAGTTTTTTCTGACTCCTAACTGTTTTACAGAAATCTTCCTCTGAGCCCTGAAATCCACTGAAGGGTAATCTTGTCTTATAATATATATGGACGGTGACAGAAACACTGCTACACCATCAGCTTTTGAAGCTCAGGTCTGAAGTAAATAGATATGAAGTAGATATTCATCCTCAGCAGTGGAATGAAAAAATACATTTAAAATATTGGAAAGCTGATCCAATCTCTAAGATCAGAGAATGAATTTCATTATAACCTGACATTATTTTGTGGGGTTTCTCATTAGGGAAGGTTTATATAAGAATATACATGAATCAGCACAGTGCTAAACAGTCAGGATCAGATTCACTAATTAGATAAGATCATCATGTATTTCTCTAAAGTACAGAGGAATAGGAAACTGAATTAAAATTATCATTAGGGAATTCCCTTTATATTAGATAATTCTGTCTTACTTCACGTGTTGCAGATTAAGGCCATCCACCTGCTGTTTAGGAAATGGTTGGGGAAAACATTCAAGATTTTTTTTAAGAAAAGGATCTACAGTTTGCTCTGCTTTATGTTTCCACAGCTAAGAACATTTCATCACCGGTAGAGAAGGTTTTCCATGAAGGCTACCTGTTTCCACAAGATGTGACTGTCCCAAGAGCTCCTGGAGAAGCACAAAGACACTCTACTCCTGTGTGTTGTTTAGTGAGAAGGGAACCACCATCAAGACAGGAACATTTTGTTTTAAGGACTATGTACTACCTCTCTGTAGTTTCTAACAAGAAATTTAATACAACATTTTTAACATATTAGAAAGAGAGGAAAAAATATAAGAATTCCATGCATATTTTAAAAATTGACACTTTATATTTTAATGTTAAAGACTTTTTAATAAATATATCATTTATTAGAGCAAGAACTAAGATTGAGAAAATTAACCCTTGTCATTGATAATAATTGGACCTAAATTGAACTATATGATTTGGTAGTACTTGATTTGGGGATTATTGTAATGTTCTCATTAAATTTTTGCTATAAAACTACTAATGCACACTCAGCTGTGAAGAAAGCTTTTGCCAGGAACTATTAAAAAGATATATGCTGTTCTGCATCTGCTGCCGCATTTATCTTTTCCTCAGACCTCTCTTTACGTCTTAATAGTTGCTTAGAAGAAGGAATATGTATTCACTTATCCCTTTCATTTTAAGCTTTCATTCACCTTTCAGCTTACCTCTTATTTATTCTAAATCCTTGTATTCAATAATTATTTAAAAATTCATTGACTGAGTAGCGAGAGGAGACTAACTTTCCAGTGTTGTTATTTGTGAAACATACAGTTACCCTGCAGGCTGCAATCTGATAGTCATAGAATAGCTACTTCCCACCATGCCCTACTAGTAAGTCTCCTTCACAACATGAGAAAGCAACTAGCTTGCAGCATGAAGCACAAGCACTGCTGAAGGTGCAGCTTTGTGATATGGGATTTTTTTTTTAATTGCTTCGTCCTTGTAGTTAAATTAAAAGTGACGGTCATTTCTATAAATATGAAATAGTAAATCTTTTTTCCTATAGATGAACAACAATGCTGGACTATTGAGACAAGGATAAAATATAAATTTTTTGTATGTAGTACTTGCAGCAGGTGCACTCCCCCCAGCAGGTCTAATGGCATGGTACAGGGGTTACATGGTGGCTAGTTTGGTTGGAATCATGTGTGCTGCATGTCACGTACACAGAGCCCCGGTCACATACCTCAGATACTGGAGCCTGCCAAAGACCACCTCAGTCAATAAGCCTTCTTAGGAGACCCCTCCCAACCAATGACAGCTATATAAGACTACGAACTCCAATCTGACTCTGGGTATAAATGGAGCCAGAAGAAGTCCGTTTTGAGTCACTCTTCCTTGAAGCAGCAATCTGCAGTCAGGAGACTCTCCCACTGGATCGGGATGCCGTCCAAAATAACTTCCTGGGACTGAGTGTCCTCGCCTTATAGGTGAGTGGTTTGTGCATTTTAAGTTATCTTTCTAAGCTTAGATTTAGTTACACAACATGTAGTATTAGCTCTTAAATGACATACTGAAGCTCTAAATAAGTTGTGTCTGCAGAACTGTTTGTACTATAAGACCTCTGTTCAGTTTGACCGTTCCTGTCTTCTCCTGACACCATTAAACTGATTTTTGGAACATATATTGTCAGTCTTACACTTCCAGGACAGTACTATAAAGCATTTACAAGCTCTAAAAAGACTACAGTGAGTAGCAATTCAAGACATTCAAAAAGGCCTTACTTTATTCCTACAGTTGCTTTTGTGCTTGCTTTCACCATCCCTTGATAATATTACAACCAGCTGCCTGTGGTTTCTTTTTGTTAAGATCATTTGGAGTTGCCTCTGAGACCAAAGATGTGTTAAGAAACGAAAAGTTATACAGCACTTCTCTTCCTGTTTTTACCTCTTCAGTGCTGTCCTCTTTAGTCAGCTTAGACTGTGGAAAGCTTCATTTCTTTCAGAGTATGTACCCCAGGTATAATTATTCCTGCCCTTCATAGTTATTTGCTGTCAGCCTTGGAAAAATATCTTCCAATTATCTCAACTAACTCCTTCTGTTGGTTACATTAGTTATATCTCATACACTGTATAGACACACGCATGAAATTACTACTTCCAAAGCATTTATTCACTCCCCTCTTTTTCTGAGAATTTTGGTGAAACAAAGCAAATGAGTGGTGGGATTCTAGCATTAAGAGTAACATTCAGGCTGAATTTCCCAATCCAGTCCTTATCATGCCAGAATAAAGGTTAAGATTTTCATCCCTTCTTGAGATATTTATGTTATTTTAGAAGATCCAAACTGATACATTTCATCCATATTTAATTCAGAATCAGTTCTCTTTTCCAATATTTGCAGTATCATTTTTTCCCCTGAAATGGTTTGGATTTTCTTTTGAAGATCCTTTTATCTCTTACTTCATATCTTACACGGAAAATCTCTTGATCTATTTTCAAGGGCATTCTAGGACAATAGCACCACTCAGGGAGAAAAATGAGTTTCTAAGGAGCTCATTCAGTTTTCTATAATGATAAATATGACTGTAATGTACATATATCAAATGCATGTGTATGTAGGATATATGCCAGTATGTACACTGAAGTGCATCTGTGAATACCAGTATACATATGTACGTGTGCATGCATATATAAAGTTACATAGGTTATATTTGAGACATATTTAAAAATAATACTGAATTAATTTTTTTATAGATTTCTTGTGTGCTCCTAGAGAGGCACTCAAGTACGCATGTATGCATGAATATTTATTAATAAAAAACTCGAGATGAAAATATGGCAGGTTATCTGAAATACAGTAACATCTACTCATGTATTTTCTTCATTCACCTGAGATTTAGATAACTGCGTCTTAGAGTATAATTATTTTTCCTTTATTTCATAAAAAAGTACAACTGATTAGTCTAACGCCCTGTTGAAGCCTACTTCAACCCTTCTGTTAAACTGGCTGATGTAATCTGAAATACAATTTTAATAGTTAAGTACATAGATCAGAAACGATCTCTGGGTGGCTGCAGATCCCTTGAAGAAGTTATTAAAAGAAATATGGTGACACAGGCTATAAATTCAGGAACTAAAAGGATATATCATAAGGAGTTGATATTTCAGATAAGATATGTGCTGAAATCCTAATAATTCTAATAACAATGGAAGTCTTCATCCATTACACGTGAGTAAACCGAAAAAGGTCACGTACAGCCTGGAGGAACAATTTGAACATGCCCAGCTCCAAATTCTTCTATCTTCTTGATCTAAATTCCTCTGCCAAATTACAAATAATGCTTCTTCTAGCTAAAAGAATAATAATATACCAATCTATAATATTGTTCAATAGAAGAAAATTTCTGCCTCTCCTCCCAAAAATTAAACTTAACGAAACCTAAGGAAAATATGAAATATTTTTCTGTCTGTATTCTGTGTAGTCTCCAAAGTACTTCAAAACTTAGACATCGTTATTTGGTGTATACACTCATTCAAAAGCAGTGAGAGAAGCGGTCCTTGAATGATCTGTGTGTTGTGCCCATGCTTGAGGAGTAGACCCATGTGAACCTCATGATGTTCACCAAGGCCAAGTGCAAGGCTCTGCACATGGGTCAGGGCAATCCCTAACATTGACACACACTGGGGGATGACTGGGTTGAGTGCAGCCCTGCAGAGAAGGACTTGAGGATACCGGTGCATGAAAACTTGGACATGAGACAGGAACATGTGCTTGCAGCCCAGAAAGCCAATCATACCATGGGCTGCATAAAAAGAAGTGGATGCGATTCTGCCCCTCCACTCTCATGAGACCCCATCTGGAGTACTGCGTTCAGCTCTGGGGTCCCCAGCACAAGACAGACATGGACCTGTTAGAGCAGTTCCAGAGGAGGGACACAAAAACTGTACTGACCCTTGTGATTCAATTACGGTTCTCTTTTTTACATTCACACACATCGACCCTCAGAGTTGCCCTAGTCTTTACGATAGTATCCTGATTCTTGATATACAGCATTTCTGTGTTCTTAAGGTGTTATTTAGTAGCTTTTTTTTTTTAAATCCAAGTCAGTTAAGTTTTCAACATTTTATAAAATACTTAGTAATAAAGTATTTTTACTGGGCCACAGCCTTCATTGAAAACCAGCCAGAGAATCAGTTTCTCACTGTTTCCCATTCTTGATAAGTGAGCACTTGAGCATGTAATACAAACTAGTGCAATTTTAGCAGCAAATATTAAGTTATATAGCCTCACTACTCACTATCTGATCAGTGACAAGAACACTCCCCTTTGAACAAACAAATTCCTAGGAAACTCAAGTCTTTTTTTTTAAACATTTAAAGAAGAATTTTACCCAGATCTTCCTCTTCCCTGGGGGAGATGTTTCACGATTAAGATGTGAGTAAACTGAATATCTACTTTGCACTCCTGGAAGATCTTCTCTTATACTTAGGTGCCTTTAGAAATTCTTAGACCTTAAGTAAGTCTTTTAAAGTTACAATTTGGTATCAAAGACAGTTCAGGAATCCCTCCATCCAACAGTAATGTGAAGCAAATGTTCACTTTAGTAATAAAAACAAAAAATGTATAGAATATTCTAAAACAAAAGGGAAGTCATAAGAAGAAAAAAGTCTTATGTGTTTGAATGGAAGATTAGAAAATGAAGAAAGGTCATTCAATTCCTCTCTTAATTTTGTATCTGAGTGTTGTATCATGGTACATTAGAAATGTTAAAGAGAAAGAAATAATTCCTTTCCTTGCAGCACTGCCATCAGAGTGCAATAGAGTAAGATTTTTGTGTGGCAAACTTGCTAAATGCAGCATTTGATCTTTGAACTTTTAAGATTAAGCAAAAAATTCCAACAATGAAAAATCCACTAGAAAGTCTGTTGTAAGAAATATCCATTGTTCTGATACAAAGAGAAGAGTTCCACAGCCTTTACCTCTGAGCCTTAAAGAGCTTAAAACAGAGATAAATACTACTAGATTTCTATTATATGCCAGCTATATACTGATTAAATATAGTGAAGATAAAGTGCTTGTGTAGATCAGTGCTCTTCAAATATGGTTTAAAGAGTTACCCAGATAAAGCACGCCTGCAGGCCTTCAGTTGTTCACCTTGTAATCCATTACCTTCCTCAGTACAGGCTCACCTGAATTCAAAGTCAGAATCTGTTTTAATGTTTTTAATGACAACAGTACTACTACACAGCATGATCAAAGGGGGTTGGTTTTGGAAATTGTATCTAAGATGACCTTCAGAACTGGAAGCAATTAGCGAAGAGGCAATGTTCACGTTCTAAAGGTCATAATCACTCATTCGTCAGTGAATACTTACAGAACTACACACGCACTGAATTTGGTTGTCTGCTGCTTTAGCAGGGATCTCCAGAGGTCTCTTTCAACCCCTACCTTTCTGTAATTCTGTGATTCTGTGATGTAATTGGTATGTCCCAGCTTTTGATCTGCAGGGACAGCTAGCTACCTCTTCTTCACCAAGACATTGTCTAAGATACAGCATTAAGATTCTTAAATACAGTTCAGCTAAATTAAGATGTGATCACTATAACAATATTTACTGATATGAAATCTAATATGGAGTTCAATTCATATTGTTTATGTGTAGATGTCTAAATGCATATGTATAAACATATATGCACATGGGTATAAAGAAGTAGACCCTTGTTTTGTTTGATTTTTCTGTTTTTTCCACTGTCAGGTTGTTGTATCTGGCATAACTCAAGATGAAGAGCTTTTATTTGCCAAGATCATAGAAACTATGTATTTTTTATGAGCACTATTCTCTGTAGAGAAACAAAAGTAAAATCACACCAAGATGTGTAATAACTGAAAATATTTTCTGGCTCTTTAGGTTCATATTCACATGTTTCTCTGAAAAATACAGAGATAGTATCTGTAATGTCACACTGCTATGCCTTGTTACCCTTTTTATCTTCCTCTGTGAAGCAGAAATATTTAAAGAAATGAAAAATTGATGTTAATGTTCTGCATCTGCTTAATTATGGAAAAAAAAAGGAAGCAGCTTTTGACATTTTATCCTCAGAATCAAAGCTGTATTTGAGGATTTCACTATTCATAAATATATGCAGTTTTACTTCTACAAAGTGAAAAAAAAACCCCATCAATGCCCCACTGTGTAAGGAAGTTTGGATGAAAACACTAAAGATGGTATGAATACAGCAGCACAGCAAGCTGTAAGCAGTTTAGGACACTCTTGGAGTGCATTGAGTAATTACTTAATCTTGGTGACATACAGTTCAACTAGAGGAGAAGAATTACTAGACCTGTTGCTTACCAACACAGATGGACTAACTAGAAAGGTCAAGACTGGTGGCCGTCTGGGCTACAGTCATCATGCCCTGGTGGAATTCACAATATTGAGGGAAATGGACCACGTGAAGATTAGATTCAGGATGCTGAATTTTAGGAAAAGGTGTTTTCACTTTTTTTAAGGAATTAGCAGATGTCACTGCTGGGGAAGCTGCCTTAGGGATAAAGAAGCAGAACAGAGCTGGTAGCTTTTTAAGGACATCTTTTTTTTTTAGAGTCTGGGAACTCCAATTATCACATGTAAGAAATACGTCGGGAAAGGCAAGGAACCAGCATGGTTGAGTAAGGACCTCCTGGTCAAACTAAAGTGCAAGAAAGAAATATGCAGGCAGTAGAACTAGAGAAATATATCCTAGGAAGAATACTGAGATACTGCACAGGTGTGTAGGATTGGGATCAGGAAAGCTAAGGTAAAATTGGAGCTGAATTTGATAAGGAATGTGAGGAATGTTAAGATGGGGTTCTACAGGTACTTTGCTCAGAAAAGGAAAAGGTAGCCCTCCAAACAATAAATAAGACAAGTGAACTAGTGAAAACTAGTTTTTACGAGCATGGAGAGGGTTGAAGTACTCAAATTTTTTGAAGTACTCAACTTTTCACTGGTAATCACTCTTCCCGCATTTCTCAAGCACCTAAACCTCAAGACATGGACTGGGTGAACAAAAACCCTCCCATTGTAGTAGAAGATCAGATTTGAGACCACCTGAGGAACATGAACATACACAAGAACATGAGATCCAATAAGATGCATTCCAAGGTCCTGAGAGACTTGGAAGGTTTAGTCACTAAGCTACTTTAAATAAAGATTGAAAATCATGTCAGTCTGGAGAAATTCCCAGTGACTGAAGGAAAAATAATATCACACCCATTTTTAAAAAGGGTAATAAGGAGGACCCTGGGAACTATCAACCAGTCAGCCTCACTTCCATGCCTGGTAAGATCATGGAACAGATTCTCCTGGAAGATGTGTCAAAATATATAGAAGAAGGTGATGTCAGCATGGCTTCACCAAAGGCAAATCATGCCTGACTAATGAAGTGGTCTTCTGTACTGGAGTGGTTGCATCAGTGTGCCAGGGAAGAGCAAGCGATGTAGTCTACCTGGTCTTCTTTAGGGCCTTTGATATGGTCCCCCACAACATTTTTGCCTCTAAATTGGAGAGGATTGAATTTGATGGATGGACTGCCAGACGGATAGCAAATTGGCTGCACGGCTGCATCCAAAGAGTTACTGTCAAGTGCTCAATTTCCAAGTCAAAAACAGCAATGAGTGATGTCTCTCCAGGGTCCGTACTGGGACTAAATCTATTTAATATCTTTATCAATGACATAGTTACTGGGATCGAGTGCACCCTCAGCTGGTTTGCAGGTAACATCAAGTTGAGTGTTGGAAGTGGTGTGCTAAAGGGAAGGAATGCCACCCAGAAGGACATTTACAGACTTGAGGAGTGGGTCTGTGAGAATCTCATGAAGTTCATGAAGGTCCTGCAAATGGGTCAGGATAATACTCCATATCAGTATAGACCAGAGAATAAATTGATTGAGGGCAACCCTACAGAGAAGGACTTGGGGATACTGATGGACGAAAACTTGGATGTGAGACAGCAATGTGCACTTGCAGCCCAGAAAGCCAACCGTACCTTGTGCTGCATAAAAAGAAAAATGGTCAGAAGGTTGAGAGAGGTGATTGTCCCCATCTACTTTGCTCTCATGAGATGCAACCTGGAGTACTGCATCCAGCTCTGGGGCCTCCAGTATGAGAAAGACATGGACCTGTGAGAGTAGTTCCAGAGGACAGACACAAATATGATCAGAGGGATGGAACACGTCTCCTATGAAGAAAGGCTGAGTGAGTTAAGGTTCTTCAGCCTGGAGAAGAAAAGGCTCCAGGGACATCTTATTGTGGTCTTTCAATATACAAAGGGGGCTTATAGGATAGATGGAGAGCGCCTTTTTACCAGGGGCTGTAGTGACAGGACAATGGGCAACAGTTTTAAATTGAAAGAAGATAAGTTTAGATTGGACATCAGGATGCCCTTTTTCGTGATTAGAGTGCTGAGATATTGGAACAGATTGCTCAGAGAAGTTGTGGAAGTCCCATCGTTAGAAGTCTCCAAGGTCAGGTTGTACATGCCTTTGAGCAACCTGTTCTTGTGAAAGATGTCTTTGCCCATGGCAGGGGAGTTGGACTAGAAGATCTCTGAATATCCCTTCCAACCCAAAACATTCTATGATTCTTCAGATATTGCCTTTGCTTGTGCCTATTTGGGATCATAATCTATTACTGCAGAATCTAAAGATGGGAGTGGTAATCAGATATTGAGAAAGCAGAGAACTGTGTTGTACATCTTTTTAGTAACATCAAAGATTATAAACATTGAAATATTATGGAACAAATGGATAGAAATATATAGACATATTCTTATGCAGTGAAGCAATAGTATGTATTTCAGCTGAAGTTAACAAATGGTGTTTATCTTCCAAATAAGTGTAGCCATCTGGGTAACTTTTTAAGTTAGGTTTTTAATCTTCTTTCTCTGTAGTCAATGGGGACCACTCACATCTTCTAAAATAGGTGTTCAATGTAAACTGAAAGAATAACTTTTTCCATGAACTGAAGAGAAAGCCTGGGTAATAACAGGAGTCACTTACCTTTTTAACAAGCTAAAGTGTAGCTGAATGAATCCAACATAACTGAAAGAAATATTTTGCTGGTGGGGATCTAGATAAAGTAGTATTTATTACTATCTCATAAAGCTATTAAACTAAATGCATTTCATTGATTCAGAGTATGAATCAAACAAAGAAAGTTAAGGAAAATAATAGAGAAGTGAGCATTTGTGACATCAATTTTATTTTTTTCAAAGCATTGTGAAGAGAAAGGTAGGTAAAACTTTCTCATACACCATATGCATTTTCCCAGTTCCTCTAGATACTAAAGCCAAAGGCTTATAGAATACATGTTCTTAGACTCCAGGACAGATTTCCTCAGCTCCCATGGTTTTAAATATTTTTTGATTTTTCAGAAGCTAACCTTATCATATAGATCACGTAACTGTTCTCTGAATTGAGTTCTTATTTGAGAACCTACTGTCACATCATCTAGTCAGACTGACATGACTTGAGAGTTAGTCTTTGAAATCCTTTGGTGTAATTGAGATCAATGAAACAAGTGAGTGAAGGCACGTTGCTTGTATGGTTCTATCTGTCATTTGCTTCTGAGACACGTTACCTCTATGACTTCAGTTTTCAGTGCTTACTGTAGCGACTTACCTAATTGCGTATTTATTCTAGCTTTCCTAGAGCACTTGCTGTTACCTCTGCATTAACTGCTTTTGATGCTTATTTTAAATTATTAAGATTTGATTATAGAAAGCGAATCATGACCTTGACAGTTGCCTACCCCTTCCTTCCTTAATGTAGTGCCATCTGTATTTATGCACATACTCTAGAACATGTATTCATTTAAAGTATAGAAGAACCATAGCATAATTATATTTGTAGATTAACTAGAGTATTTTCTGCTACTATTTCTTTTCTGTTCAGGATGATATAATATGGAACAGACAGCAGGTAGAATATAGCCACTTTTCTGCTAAAAAGAGTCCTTGTTATGTTCTTTTTCATTGTGCCTTTCAACACTTAGACCTGTGGGTTTTACGTTATTTAAATTTTTTTCAACCAATAGCAGTACAAATAATAAAATATGGAAAAACATATGTACAATGTAAAATTCAGTATTTCCAAAACTTTTAATTATAGCAAAATCCACATTAGAAATTAACTCATTTTCAAATTAGCTGACATTAGATGTATCTATAAAATATCTTCCATTCCTTAAGTTTCCATAAATGTTTGATCTGTTTTCCAGTATCCACAGCAAATTTAATTCTTGT
The DNA here is from genome assembly GCA_013398225.1 of Steatornis caripensis. Taxonomy (NCBI): domain Eukaryota; kingdom Metazoa; phylum Chordata; class Aves; order Caprimulgiformes; family Steatornithidae; genus Steatornis; species Steatornis caripensis. Next base: position 12,485 of record VZSC01017081.1, read on the forward strand.
CATAGCTTTTGTTTGCTGGATTTTTTTTTAAGATTAACACTTAATCATAATTTAATTTTTTAAAAAGAAAATATATTAGGAGAATGAACCCCTTTGAATTACTACTATAAAAGAGTTAACTTTCCAAAAATAGTTGCAGCAGATGAACTTTTATAAAACTCCTTAGTGCTATTATGTTGCACAAAATGCTGATCAATAACACAGATTTTGAAATGCTTACTGTGGTTTATAACAGCATCATAGTTATATCTGTGGTATATCTGATCAAATCAACCTTTATCATAGGATTTTAAAGGTATATAAATAAGTAGTAGAAACTAGCTTATTCACACTATTTATACTATATGTCATAAATTACGAAGAAAATGTGATTCTATTTTTTTGAAGAATAGTTTTTTGTGGGAATGGGGTGGGAGATTAATTTCAAGCAAATACAGAAAGGGTAATATAGATTCTTAATTTTAAGGGAAGTTTATCCATGTTAAGCTTTGCACCTCTCCTCCCTAAATATGTATTCACATAAAAGTCAGGTAATTCAGGGAAAATAAAAGTTTGCTGGGTAAATTATATTTATAAAAAGCAATAGCGAAAGACATGCATTTATATGCCTCTTTTGCAGTAGATTTCAAACACAAATTCATCTGTAGACAAAAGGTCCATTCATAATGTCACAAAGTGTCATGAAGTGAAGCTTACCCAAAAGCACTTCCCTGATGAAGGAGAACTTGAACACATCTGACCAGCTTTAGCTGACTAGATTAAGCTAGATGATCTGGAAAACAAAGACACATCAGATAAATTGTTCCATGCATAACCTCAGATTTTCGGATCAAATTT
>VZSC01017081.1:13443-32347 GCA_013398225.1 Steatornis caripensis
GATTTTCGTATCAAATTTGGAAAGGGAAACCAGAGTGTGACAGAAAGCCTGGTGACAACTGCTCTTTAGCTTTAGATACAGAGAAAGTCAAAGAGATTGGCCTGGGGCTACATGATTAGAAAAGCCATTGGAGGCTTAGGCTCTCAGTCTAATATAGAAAGTGAAAAAGTTTGAAAAACCAGTCCCTTGGTGTGGGGCAGAAACACATCCCTGTATGTTAGACACAGTGCAGCGAGCTTAGTCTGTGGTGGAGTCATTACACAAAGGTGCTGGACCCCCAGATAAGCCTGGCAGATCAAGCAGTCAGAGCAAGTGCCCAGTTCACCAGGGTCCATGTTGTTGCAGAGCGGCAGGGGCCATCACTGCTGTATGTGGGACTGAGCACATGTGTGTTCTAGAGGAGAAATTCTGTTCTGTGGATATAAATCTCTATAGAAAAGAAATAACTCCATAAGGAAGTACAAGACCAGTGAATAATGAAAGATATGAGCAGGAAATATGATGAGAATATGCTTTCATATTTTATTTGACATTCACCAGTTTTGTATACAATCACTTACCTACAATTCAAAATTCGTATTTCTTTTCTTCTTTGAATATCTTTTCCCTCCACTTTACCATTTCATCTGAACCATTAAGATCTTGACTATAATTATTGTGTCCTAGATTTACCCCAGAGAAATTCTATTGTCTCCATGCCATTTCCTCTGATTTCTTTCAGGATGAGGAAGATGAAATCCAAACTGTTTGTTTTCTATTGCAACAGAATGAGGAAAACTATGTTACAGCCTTTTAACATAGCCTACTCTGTTATAGCTGCAGGAAATGAATGCTTTAAAAGCTTCCCATCATTTCATTTTTTAACATCTGGTTTAACCTTTCCAGTCACATTAACCTTTGTATTACTATTAGTGGTTCAATTATTAATAAATTCTGTATTCATAAAATATTTGATATTAGCCATATTTTACAGCTTCCATGACTTGAAATTTCTTATTAATTTACTTTTCCAAATTTTTGACCCTGATAGAAAAGGTGATTTCCATTAGCGGAACTGTGCTTATGTCACTCAGTTTTGACATGCAGAATTGCACTTTGTCTACCTGTTTGCCAGAATTCATCAACTGCCTAACTGATTTGAAGTAATGTATACTAGTGATAGCTATTACCATGGTAGGCTGAATAGATACCACGATGGAAAAGAGCTTTGGTTACAATAGTGCAGTGGTTGGTTTCTTTGTTTCTGTTGGACAGTTAGTAAACAATAGTTATTCCATGGTCGATGAGTAATAATTTAACAATTAAAAAAAAATCTTTTTCTAATAAGAGAAGACCAAAATACTAATCTGCTATAATCTACTAAAGAAAAAAACCTAAATCAACAAACATAAAGAACAATTATTAGCTCTGACTATAGTATAAAACACTTGCACTAGTAAAAATATTACAGATTTGTATGACTGATGAATGTTTTTATCTGGGTAACATTTTCCAGCACTTACATGGAATGGGACAGAGATATAGGCACTGGAGCCACCTAGTATATATACAAGGCACAATGTGCCACTGGTAGTTTTATAGCTTTCTAGTGGGTATAGGAGAAAAAAAAATGTTGCAATGAGTGGGAATCAAAGAAGAGAGAAACTTTCTCCTTTGATATCTTGTCCTATCACAGTACTATTGGAGGAATGGGAGGTAGGACAACTTTTTTCTCTGTCACTTCTTCTACTGGCCTTACTATGGTAATTTCATGTACTGTCAATGAAGGACTATTTGCTTGCCTCTGACTGCAATCTATAATTTGCTGACTATTGCTACTTTGGGTAGAGTGACTAAGAGGAATGAGAAACTGTGGGACACGAAGGGACCACTGCTTTTCTCTGCAACTCTGTTCTATATCCAGTGAGCTGGGTAGATGACAAAGCACTTTACCAGTGACTGAAATGTCAGGGCAGATGAAATCAAGCTGTTTACCACAAGATTTCTCATACACAAAACCAGAATATGCTTTGGTTGAGCGAAAGCCGAGAATTGTATTGATCTATGATTTCCTTGAGTAATAGCTTGTGATTGGCTTGCTACTTTCTTTCCCACGTTCTTCTCTCTCAGTTTCCAGCTCTTTCTAGTTACTAATATTTCATCTGCAGAAAGACTGAAAAAAGTTTGTGAAATGTTTTGCACTGACTGAAAGGGAGACATATAAACTGGACAAATCATGGAAGATGTGTTGTAAATGTGCATGATAACAAATATATAATAGTCAACACATATGAAAACTTTTTATCCCATACACAATTGTAAGAAATGCTTCAAGATAGGAAATTCCAAATCACTAGAAATATATTTATGTTTCATTCATGTAATTGCATGGTTAAACTCAGTCCTACAGGAATTTGACATGACTGAGAATTTCATGACATAATGACATATATATCAAGGAAATCTACAGCTGTAATAATGAACAAAACCAATAATATATGTGAGTGTTAGAAATCTATGTCTCAAAGCTCTGACTAATCTTTCTATTCAAGGTCAAGGAGGAGACAACGAGAAGACAGTTACACAACAACATCTATATCTTCCTTTAAAGCAGTTAAAGACATCTAGTATCAGAAACTAAACTGGACCAGACTGTTGAATAATGGAAGCACATCTTATGTTCTAATATGATAATGCCATGAATATATAAAACTGTAATGTCTCATCAGATGTATTACAACATTTTTAGTTTCCTAGCAAGCATCTTCTGGATCCAAGTACGTGGGGCAAGAATCATCCATACGGGCATTGCAGGAACACAAAACCACCATCCTTAAAGAGTACCATGAATTTAGGAAAAAAGTTTTCCAGGCTTTCAAATATTCCTGATAAAATTTAGTAGAGCAATAAGATTTTCTATAAGATCTTTGAAGTCCAAGTCTGCTGAATCTTGAGTTTAAACTACGTGAAGTATCTGTTCTAGCTTGGATACAGATATGATGTTTCTTCCCTAGAAATTTGAAAAAAAAGAAAAATCATCATATAGTTTTATTTAAATTACCCTACACTGAAAATCTTTGTTGTTGTCTAGTTCCTTTTGAGATTCTTCCATACAGATTGCCTGGAATGGTAGTATTCAGTTAGACTTTTTTAATACTTACATTATGTGTCAGCAATGTATGTGTGAGTTAAGTGCCTAAGCTCTTGTAATTGTCAATAGAAATTCAATCAGTACTACCATTGTATGAAAATCTGCTCAGCTGATCAAGTACGGGTGTTTTGGATAAGCTGGATAGCTCTAGATTGCATACACTTTATTCAGCTGCCCACATATGAGGTATATCATCCCATATGGGATACCTTAGATATATGAGATCTCCTTGTAGGGCTAAGAGACATGGCATAGGAACCATGTGTCGAGGTTTAAGTCTGGGCTGGTTATTAAATGGACAACAAATGCTCTCTATTAACCCTTTCCCTTTCCAGAAGGGGAAGGGAAAGAGAAAAGGAATAGATATTTATGGGTTGGAAAAATTAAAAGAGCTTTAATGAAAAAATAACAATAAAGAAGTATAATAATATCAATGGGAAATAATGGCATATATAGAAATATATACAAAACGAATATTGAGCTCCTCTGATGATGATCAAGTCACCCTGGACACTGCAGGGCAGGCCCTGGGAAAGTCCCAGACTGCAATCAGCAGCAAACAGGAACTGGATTCAGGAACGCACACATCTGGATTGAAGGCAGAAGAAACGAACAAAGTTCTCCTCAGGCACTGGCCATAGAAGAAGAGAGCTTGACCCTCATGATCCGTCAGCTTTATACTGAGCATGACGTGTATGGGATGGAATACTCTGTTTGGTCGTATTTGAATCATCTGTCCAACCCACTCCTCCACACCAGAGGGTCACAGCTGTGTCATCTTTTCCACTCTTTCATTTCTGGTGCATAATACGTTTAGCACAGCCAAGCAGTGACCTTGGTTTCTATCGGAATAAGTACAAGCAAGAGCTTTTCTGCATACCCTTTGTACCGTTACTCCAGCAATAGCTATCAGCATCAAGCCTTATCACTCCTAGAAGCAGACACTGTCTGAAAAATGTGCTATTAGTTTCAGAGAGTGCAGTCTCTTAGAAGAGACTTCACTGAAAAGTAAAGTTATTAAAATTAGTATTTAAATGTTTAATTTCTAGTTCACATCACACATCGCAAAATACAGATATTTAAAAAACAGTGGTTCAATGTACTTTCCAGTTCTTACATAGTTTACAGTTGTTGGACATGTGTAAGAATAAATAAATACAGTATCTTTCAAAAATATGACTTTCAAATATAAGACATGAAAAAATGTGTTATTTCTTTGTTTATAAAACTGTTTTTTATCTTTTTAATTTTTTTTAATCTCCTTGATAGCATTAATCTTTCGTAACTTATCCACAAAAAAATAAAAAAAAATTAAAAGAGCAACTTGAGACATGAACATTTCTTGTGATAGTGCGCTTGGCATGTCAAAGCTAAAGACACATTTTCTGCCTATGAACCAGTAACCTTTTAATATAATCAAGTAACTACTGAATTTTCTGCCCTATATATCTTGAGACTACATTTGAATTTTACAAAATGCTCTGACTCTGACCTTTTCATGCAAGATGAATCAAATGTGGTGACATTATCAAAATCTGTATTTTATTATTTTTATATTCATCATTTCTTAATACTCTATGAAAAATTGTAATCTTTTTTCTTCAATTGCAATAAACTATTGTTATATAAGACTCTTCAAACATTTATTAAGACTCTACAGGTCATGTCAGTGCAGAAAAGAATGTTTTAAATATTTCTCAACTACTCTATATTTCTATTTCACTAATACAAACCTAGTTCCCAAATAACTGAGGTTACTGCAGATTTTTATCAAATTTCATGTATAAAATGTCATAGCTAATAAAACTAGGCAAATCTCACTGATTTAAGATTTTCCCATAGAAACATTGTATCAGTCATATACTTTTTAAAATTGAATCAAAGTTGAATCTATGTAATTTCCTGACTGATAACATTTTCAGATGCAGTGATTTGGCAGAAGAAAGACCATATGAAAAGAGGTTACTGAAATGACGTAAGTTAATGAAGAAATTTAAAAGCCTGAAAAAACTTAGAACAGAAATATTCAGATGCAAGTACATGTAACAGTGATTTCCAAGAGATTTCCAAGATCATCTGCAACACAGTAAAACAAGAAATATATAAATAAAATTCATTTGCTTTCAATTAGGCTATGAGTTTTTCTTCTTTGGTCTTCTTTGAACACATACATACTCTATCCACTGTGGATGAAGGTCACAAAATAATCATTCTTGTATTTCAAAGACATAGAGTGAAAAATAATCTTCTGAACTGAATTATAAATCAATATCTTTGTACTGCAATTCTATTTTCTTGTGTGGTGCAACCCTGTTCTGCTGTCCCCCTTCCCTTGTATACAGAAATAAGTACCAGGAAGTAATAGGGATTAATTGATATTGTTGTTTAATATCAAGAATAGACAGTCTATGTATCATAGTCTAGTTTCATTTGCAATGTTGACCATGAAATTTTGTATGAAAGGCCTTTGGAATATTTCAGTGAAGTTAGTTAGAACAGAACATAAACATTACTGTAATAATTATACTGTTGTTCTAAGTCTTATTTTTATTCTTTCACTATCACTGTCATTTAGTAAAATTCAAGTCTAACTTGAATTGTAGAGAGTATTCTTCATACATAACTAAAAACACAGTTTTTTCTAAATGTATGGGAGATTATTTTATAAATCCCATTTCAACTTTACAAGAGATTTTTAAAAAAAAATCAAAAAAATTTAGGAATAAAATAATGGAAATTCCTATTTATAGAAAAAGTACACAAAATGATCTTACACTTCTCACACTGTTGTTCAATTCTGTCTAGTTTTTAGGCTCATAGATCATTTATCTGGTCAAACACAGTCATAGCTGATGCTTGTACAGTTATTTCAGAGGTCTAACCCAGTGGTTGTAGCTACATTAGTCTTGAACATTAAAATTCTTGAGATATTTCTTATTTTGTGAAAAATGCATCTACATAACATACATACATACCATGTTTATTTGTCTTGCTGTATTCCTTACAGAAGTACCAGTGTTTAGTATAGCAAACTCATTCATTTAATTGTTCTAGAACATTGCAAAAATATCTTGGCATCTACATTATTTTCTTATTTCTAACATTCCTATTTCTCATATTTCTCTTTCTACTTTCTAAAGGTATAGCTGCTGCTTTTCTTCTTGGAGTGACATGACCTGAAAAGAAAACTTTAAAGCTATAAATTGCAATTAATGCAAAAATTAGGGAAGTGACATAACAGGCATTGAACTTTGGAATGTATGTTGTTTTGAACTGATAAACAATATAATCAGTAGAATTGTAAACATTTTTAATGGAAAATTTTATGCGCTATACTTACATTTTTTCTTTTGTATTAAAATCTTTCTTTGAATTTGAAAATCTACACTGTGCCATGCACATATGTTGGGAATGTGGAGAGAGGAAATCCAAATCTCAAAACCCAGTTTTCTAGGCATTATGTAAAACACTGAAAGGTTTGGGTTTTGGGTTGGGTTGGGATTTTTTGGTATAGGGGGATTGTTTTTAATCCAGTGGTTTGCTGTAATCTGTTTAATACATTCCCATCAATTGTTTCCCCATTGAGCTTGTGCACGAAGGTTTTCTTCTAATGGTGATTCACCAAATTTACCTCTTACCTCTGTGCATGTCTATTTCTAAAATCAGTATTCTCAAAGAATGTGAGGAACTCAAATTTTTATTAAATCTTGATTTTGATGAAATAAAGTACAATTAAACAGTTTTTCATGCTACGATTTCCCAAAACCCCACTACTTTCAAGTATTAATCTTATAGAATTCTATTTGTGACGACGACAGGATATTGTGTAGGCTTGTCTTAGGAAGCAGACTGATTCTGGATCAAGAGTCATGATTATGAGAAGGTATTAACCCATATCTCTCATTACCTGAGCCCAAAAGACCAGGGAGATGCAGATCTATCTGAAAAAGTGGAAATATTTTTTACACTTCTTGCCCTTTCAGAACTATATTGTAGAGAGAGTGATGGTCTTTACTATAGCTTAACTTGGTGCACTATGCTGCAAAAATACACATCTCAAGGTCATGCATCTTTTCTGGGTTGATCCTACATTTCTGACAATGCATTTGACAACCAATCCCTTTATACAGCAGAGCTATAGGCATTTTCCACTGTTGACAATCCTCTTCAGCCTGATCTACTACAACCAGCTACTTCTGTCACACTTCAAGTTTATGTTGCTAAGGGCTAATCAGAGCACACACGGAGACCCAGGGGGGCTGAAGGAGCAGTAATGGGCAGAGGAAACCCTATAATCTGGTGCGGGAAAGCGGGCTGCCAAATCAGTGTCTCCTCAGACTGTCAAAGACCTCGCATCTCCTTGCCCTGGTGTGAAAACCAGAGGGGAGACAACCAACTCTCCCCAGAAAGCCTTGCAAACTGATGGGGGCTACTGACAAAAAAGGGATAGGGCTTATTACACGATGCAGAACATTTGGGAATTGTGCAAAGGTTTTTACAGAATGGTTCAAGGGTGTTGTGGTCATTTGTATAATACTGTCCTTAGAAAAAAGCTGAAAGGAGTGAAAAAAAGGATCAAGGTGGATCAAGGCGGAACAAGTACAGGATAATAGAAAGAAAAGTGGATAAGAGTAGCTGACTGTATGTAGAAAGGTATGTCAGTAGGCTTTACTTGTCCCTGGAATCAGACTGATTTTCAAGAAGTAGTTTCAGAAACTAGTCCTATCTCTTGCATCCACTACAAAATTAGCAGGTTTTCTCTTGAATTTGAACTAAACAGATCTTTCCTCAGAATAAAAAATGGAATGAGAAAAATTAAGCGCTTCCCAGAACAGTTCTTTGCACTGAATGTTTTATACTCTAGAACAAATATAATAAGAAATCACTTACATTGGTTTATGTTGCTATATTGTTAACTCCAGCAATATTCTTACCTTATAGTCACAGGCTGTGCATCCGAAGAAATTTTGATGATATCAAGTACTACGTATTCTCTCTAGCTGATTCATAAATAATACTTCTTTTGCTGCCCATCAGTCATTTTCATAGAATCATATAATGGTTTGAGTTGGAAGGGGCCTTAAAGATCATCCAGTTCCACTCCCGTGGACAGGGACACCTTCCACTACACCACGTTGCTCAAAACCCCAGCCAACCTGACTGTGAATATTTCCAGGGGGAAGGCATCCGCAACTCCTCTGGGCATCCTGTTCCAGTGTCTCATCACTCTCATCATGAAGAATTTGCTCCTAAAATCTCATCTAAATCTACCCTCTTTCAGTTTAAAACTGTTACCTCTGGTCCTATCACAACATATCCTTGTAAAAAGTTGCTCTCCATCTCTATTGTTGGCCCTCTTCAGGTACTGGAAGGTTGCTGTAAGGTCTTCCTGGAGTCTTCTCTTCTCCAGGCTGAACAACTCCAACTCTCTCAGCCTGTCTTCATAGGAGAGGTGCTCCAGCCCCCTGATCATCTTCGTGGCCCTCCTCTGAACTCAGTCTAATGGGTCCATGTCCTTATGCTGGTGGCCCCAGAGCTGAACACAGTACTCCAGGTGGGGTTTCATCAGAATGGAGTAGAGGGGAAGAACCACCTCCCTTGATCTGCTGGTTACACTTTTGCTGCATCCCAGGATATGGTTGGCCTTCTTGGGTGAAAAATTCACATGGTTCACATGGAACCAGCTCTCAGCCTGTCAAGGTCCCTCTGCATTGCTTCCCTTCCCTCCAGCGTGTCAATCACACCACACAGCTTGGTGTCATAGGCAAACTTGCTGAGGGTGCGCTCAATCCCACTGTCCATGTCACCGAAAAAGATGTTAAACAACACCAGTCCCAAAATTGACCTCTGAGGAATTACACTAATCACTGGTCTCCACTTGGACATCAAGCCATTGATCACAACTCTTTGAGTGTAACCATCCAGCCAATTCCTTATCCAGCTAGTGTTCCATCCATCAAGTCTACGTCAAATGCTTTGAACAAGTCCAGGTAGGCAGATGATGTCAGTTGCTATTCCCTTGTCCACCAATGCTGTCACCTTGTAGTAGAAGGCCACCAAATTTGTCCAGCACAATTTGCCCTTAGTGAAATCTTGTTGACTGTCACTAATTACCTCCTTATTTTCCATATGCCTTAGTATAGTTTCTAGGAGGATCTGCTCCGTGATCTTGCTGGGCACAAGAGATGAGGCTGACTGACTTGTAGTTTCCCACATCTTCCTTTTTTCCCTTTTTAAAAATGGAGGTTACGTTTCCCCTTTTCCAGTTAGTGGGAATTTTTCAATTTTTTGTTTCCTTTCAGCATCTTAAAGATGACAGGAAACCTTACTCACAGAAAATGTCCCTTTGAAGTCAGTTAGGCTCAAAGAAGATTGTCAATATATGTATTGCTTCAAACTAGGCTTCATATGCTTAGTAAGTACAAGTGAAGACAGAAAATATTTTCTAGATATCAATCTTAATTATTAGTCCCCTGAAGTGTGAATAAAACCCCAACAAATACTTATTTGGAGGAGATATTCCTTGCTTCCCTGCCTAATCTGAATTTATATGTTGCCTAGGCATTTTCTTGAAGATTGCCTCCTTTCCTCTCCTTGCATTGTTTTGTAATCTAAACTGTACCTTCATGAAGCTTACTTACATCATATTCTGTCATTCAAAACCACACTAAAGAAGGAAAGTGTAATAGATAATAATTATTATAATAAGAATTTTATACTTTATTGCATAAAAGGTACTGCTAGTACCTTAAACCTGCTGGTGTTTAGTGCTCTGTCCATAGAGAATATAGTTTACATTCTGTGAAATCCTTGGCAAAAGAGGAGATTTAAAGAACTTCAATCCTTCTGACTAGCTTTGAGGAGCCAGAGAAAATCTGTGAAATGCTTCAGGATCTTTTTTCTCAACTGTGTTTTCCTTTTGGTTTACTCTGTTGCCTACTAAAAAGAAAAGATGGAATATGCAGTGTTCTTCCATTAAATGTTCAGTACTGAAACACAGAGGAAATACATTCCCTTGTTCCTAGTGTGTATATGTGTGTTTGTTGAACATAGTTATACCTAAGAGTTTAATGGTTGGTCCTTTCACCTATATACACCTATATGGCACCTCCTCCAAAGTAACTGACAGCAGAATTGTCAGTTTTGAATTGCATCAGTCCTTATAATGCAAATGAAACAAGAAAAAATAAGGCCACAAGATTTTTACAGATGTTAAAATTATTATTAGAGGTATTAGTTTAGTGAGAAATGCTGACTACCTCAGGGAAAAATGCATTACGTTTGAGACTTTTCAAGGATTTCCTTCACACCGGAAACACAGATTATAGAATTTTACCATGTAAATTACTTCAGTAGCTTTTATTTTTCTTCCCAGGTGTGTGAAACTCTCAGGACTCATGCCAAAACTAACATTGACAAAATACAAGAAGTATGCTAAATTATTGACATAGTTGACTCCATCTGTTGTAGACCCAAAAGCTGTGTACATGCTGGATGAACAAGATTTCATATTTTGAGAGTAAAAGCTATAAATTAACTATGATGCTTCCTTCCAGCAATGAAAAGACATGGTATAATATTTTCCCACTGAGGGTATCTTTTAACAGATAAAACAAACATTTTGATTTTTTTTTCCTAATAGTAGTTGTGAAAATCACATACTTCAGCATTATTTATATTTTGTAACCAAAAGGTAAAGAAATCTTTTTAGGAAACTAGTGAGTTGGATTTTTTTAAACTTAAGCTTCATTCATATTGCTATTTATTACAACCCCAATGAGTATCCTTCAGTTATGAGGAAGATTATATTAACATCTCAGACAGCAGTATTTATTATCTATGAAACTAACTAAACCTGGTACAACTGTTCTAAGAAGATCATGTTTTTCCATATATACAAAACTTGAATACTTTTTTGGGGGGCAGGGGAATGGGGGAGGAAGGGAATAGGGTAAATTTTTATTTTATTTTATACTACCTATCACTCTAATTTGACTTAATAGAGAAAATGAAGCATTATTAAAATACTTTAAAAGATACTATTGAGTTATTTAACCAGGAATTGTCAGCAACATGTGTATGAGGTTAGATAAGGTTAATTTCATGAACATAAATTTGAAATATATCTTATCTTAAAAACTGTATGTGTCGTAAACTGTTCTAAATCTTATCTTTTTGAGGATTTCTGTAGAAATCTCTTCAAAGCAATATATTTGTTCTAAAATTTGAAATAGTTCCCATTATTTAAAGAAACTATATCTAAAAGTAAATACTTACATATCACATTGCTGAATCTGATAAAATGATACTTATCCCAGTGTTAATAAAGTCCTAACACCCAGGAACTGTTTTGGATACTCAGTCCACTAACACTGTTTATTGTGATGGATGGATAGCATTTCCTGGCCCTTAGCCACTGTTTTGATGCCAAGAGACGTTTCAAAGAATCACAAGATGGCTGAGGCTGGAAGGGTCCTCTTGAGATCATCTAGTCCAACTCCCTGCTCAAGCAGGGCCAGCTAGAAAAAGTTGCTCAGGATCATGCTCAGCTAGAGTTTGATTACCTCCAAGGATGGAGACTCCACAACTTCTCTGGGCAACCTGTGCCAGCTCTAGGCCACCCTCACTGTAAAAAAGTGATTCGTGATGTTCAGAGTGAACCTCTGTGTTTCAGCTTGTACCCATTGGCTCTGGTCCTGTCACAGGGCACCACCAAAAAGAGTCTGACTTCCTCTCCTGCACCCTTCTCCTCCATGCTGTAAATTTATATACATCCATAAGACCCTCCCTAATCAATCTTCTCCTCTCCAGACTAAACAGTCCCAGCTCTTTCCTCCTCTCCTCATGTGAAAGATGCTCCAGCTCTTAATGATTTTTGTTGCCCTAATTTCACTGACTTCCTGTGGACCCATCCTAGCAAAATAGAACAATAGAATTTTTTACTCATTTCTTCTGTTGTTACAGTGGGACTTCATTTCCTCAGTGCTTAGTCCTTTCAGTTTGTTTCAATGGTAGGCCATGCATTCTATTATCTGATCTTACTTTAGTCAGTTATCCAGCTTGGAATACAAAAGAATAGCTGTCAGTTAATAGTTTCTTAAATCTGACCAAAGTCAAAAAGTTTATATTTTTAAAACAGGTTTTAAAAATACAAAAAGAAAGAGATTAAAGCAAAAAAAGTTTCTAAGACTACTAAATAAATACAAAGAAATAGTTGACCCGTATTTTTTTAGATTTTTTTTTAACTGTGGAGAAGTAACATCAATTTTTCCAAAAGGATGTTTTTTATTAACATTTCTCAAGACCAAAATGTCTTTCAAAGAAAGCTTCTTAAAATTCCTTAGAACTTGAAAGCCTTAAGCACTTTATTTCCTGTACACTATACAAGTTATTCTAAATTGCTCCAATCAAAAAAAAAAAAAAAAATCTCTGTTGTTAATCTAGATTCACATGAGAAAGTCTGTCTACCACCAAAATAAATTATTTTCTTTACAGTATGTCACTATAAAATATTTCACAAAACATGAGGGAAAGAGTGAGCAGGTTTTGGCATGGAAAATTTAGGAACTAATTCCTAACGATAAATTAAGATATTTAGTTCATGCAGTTGAACAGATAGTTGGATAGTCACTTTGGGGTGTTTCAGCCTTTCAGATTCATTCCGATAAGAAGGCAGCAGCAGTACTTTACAGGCAACTGTGAAGTCATGTATAGATAATTTATATCATACAAGATTTTGTTATTCCTGAATTCATATCATACTGAATTTCAGTTGCTTGTTGCTGCAGTTAGGAGAAATTATTACCTAAACCAGTTAGTTACATGAATTATGACTAGGCAGTATTGTTGGTTTTGCTTCCTTTTCCCCCTAGATATGTAAGTGATTGTTACTTTTAGTTGCACTAAGATTGAAATTTTCATTGTATTTTTTACCTTTAGCACACATCATGTTAAACTTTCCTTTGCACTGAGTTACTCAAAATCAATTGCAAAGATATGCAGCATTAAATATAATGACACTTTCATACGGAGAGGACTATGATAATTCAGAAAATGGTAAAGCCTGCTGAACATAAGTTTCCTTGGATTTTTCCTCTCTTTTCCTAGTAGGAATATGGTCTCTGTTTTTATTCCTATGCCTTCAGCAATATTTCCGGCAATCCTATGTTTTTGAAAGTCTTTATAAACTTCATGCAAATATCTATGTGGGCAGTTCTTGAAAGGCAAACTACTTAACAAAGTGAGCTTTTATCAAAGCATTAAGCTGTTAATAAATGAAGAATGTTTATCCTCAGAAGAGCTTCAAAGAGTGTTTTGATGAAGATGAGCTTTCTTCCTCTCTTGCAGCTGTCCTTGCTTGCGGAGTGGAGCTGGCAGGCCAGACCAGGCTTGCTGCCAGCCAAGAATAAGTAGGAGGAGGTGGGCAAGGTTTCAGTGCAGGTGTTCCTTTAGAACTTGCTGTTTGATTGCATCCTAAACTGTATCTGTGAAAGTGAGGCTGCTTTGTTCTTTTATGTATGCCCTGTGCTATTTATAAACACGATAACCCCCCCCGAAAACACTTGCACTTTTTTAGATCACTACCTAGAAAACAGAAATCAAAGTGTACAGTGACACTGACCAGCAATAACCTTTAACAGAATCATATTCATTTTCTACCTTTTCAGTCATGCTGCTGAAGTCATTCTCTTCTATAATTCATAAATAATAATGCTGAATGCAGAGATTCATCTGTAACTGTATCTAAATAAATAGAGACAGAAAGACATTAAGTTTAAAAAAGGAATTTCTTATAAAAAGCAGCTTAATAAGCTTAATAGTTATACATTGGTAGAAGGAGCTCCCCAAAACTTGGATGCTTCCACCTTCAAGCAGAAGTTGTATAACTATGCTGTTTTCAGTGTATGCTCTTTCGGATTTTCTTAGGAATGTAGCTCCTGAATTGAAATAGAACAGTTTCTCTCTCTGTTTTTTCTTTTTTCTTTTTTTTTTTGGGGGGGAGGGGGCGGGTAGTGGTGTTATTTTCTTTGCTGGAGATTAATGGTTTTGCCTTTTATTGCACCTACTATACACATGTCTTTCAATCTGGCTGAAATTCCAAGGCAAGACCTTGGAAAAAAAATCTTTCAAGCTTGAATACTGGTCATTCCCTTCATTATTCAATAGATTTGATAGACACAAGGCAAAGATCGCATGGCCTGAATATACCACACATAAGGTCTTAGGTTTATAATAAATCCAATTTTCAATAAAGTCTTCATGGTCAATTAACATGATAAACCAGATCACAATATCAACATAATGTCTTAATATTAGATATTTCATATCCAAATGTTTAGAAATACTGAACATCATCACAAAAAGTACAAAATACAATCCAAAATATAGTACCAAGAGGATTACAACAACTTCAGTATGCATCTGGAGGCACAATTTTCTAGCTCTGTTTGCTCATTGCAGTGCCAAACCAGTTGAAAGGAACAAAAACTGGTAACGCTCCTATAGCTGCATATTGCTCTGCTATGATAAGATGCCTGAGAGGTATAAAATAGGTATTGTCCTTTCTACTAGCTTTTTTTCTTCTGAGCAGTGGCAGAAAAAATATATTGGTAATACAGAAGAGACATTTGAGTATTTACACTGCTTGAAAGTAACTTGTTTTTCAGTTTATTGCAAAATCATAAAGCTAAGGAGAAAATAATGTAGGATGACAAATATATCATATTTTTTTCTGAAAAAATCCTTTGTCCGACATGGTTCATTCCATTCTTCCTGGCAATAAAATTGAACTTAAAATACTTGGAATAAAACCAAAGGGCATGAAAAATTTGATCCACAAAGTTAAAAGCAAAAGCTCTCATTTTTCAGACAGTGAACAAACACAAGAGGAACAAGTTCAGTATTTAACTCAGCATCAAGAGATTTAATACTGCATTTCCCAATGTCTGAGTATATCCTAACATTAGGCTGTCTGAAAGTAAGGTTTTTTACTCTGTTACTTTGTATAGATGAGCAAGCAGTCTTAAGTATGGAATGAAAACCGGCTGTCACAGTCCAAGGGCAGTACCCTGACAGCTATGGCTCCAATCCCGTATTCTGGAAGCTAGGGGAAGGTGCATGTTACAATGCCCTGTAAACTTCTAAACATTTTATGAATAGACATCAGAAAACAAAAAAGAGCCCTTTTGTTATACCTCATATGACCTATGCAGTACACTAAATAACAATTTTCGCTCTTAGTTGGCACTTAAGTACTCCAGAAAAAGTAAAGCTGTCATTACAGAAAAAACTGAAAAAGATCTCCCTTAAAATATAGTATGTTCCCCTAGAAAGGACATACAGTGACATTTCATTTGTGTTGTATCGCCGATGAAACTTTAACTATAGAAAAATGTCAACAGGAATGATTTCATTAATTCGGCTTATTTCAGTGAGGACTCTTTGATGACTGGTAAAGGTTCTTTTTTTCCAAAGGCCTTCACTACAAGCAAGCAATTCATTTAATCCCAAGTCCCTCTCCCCACACCACTTTACACTCACGTTGGTTTTAAGGGGTTTTTTTCCATTTCATTTTAGGGCAATTTTATTTTTTTTGCATCTATTATTATCAAAACCAATTCCTTCATTAGATTATAATAGTCAAAAGACAGAATGAATCTATTGTCTCTAACAAATGCAACCAAAACCAGCAGAAAGGACCTTCTCTTTGGTGATATTTCTATACCATTCGTTTGTGTTTTTACAGGAAAACATGATCTCTAAGTTAATACATCAAAAAGATGGCTCTTCTTGAAAGATACTGAAGGCTTCTCTAGCTCTTGGAGAAAAAAAGAATAATGAAAATAAATAGAAGAGCATTGTAACAAAAATTGTTTTCTGCCTTTTTCAGCACAACAATTAAGCACAGAAGACTGAAAAAAATATTCTGAGATTTGCTTGTTTGTCAGAAAGGATATAGCTCAAATACATTTTGTTATACTCTATGTCTTTTGCATTCATCAGCTCCAGTGATAGAGCTAAACAAATTGATATTCTTTTTGAAAGCCGACAAAAGGCAACAAACCAAGATTATGTGGTGCCATCGTCATAGATTATAACTGTTTCAGGGAACAGAATTAAAGTAACAGAAGTATCATCAATGCAGCAAAAAAAATTATGATAGTTTCAATGTGATAAAAACCGACCTGATCTGAAAATTTTCCATTTAGTTGCCTAAATAGCAAGATAAAACAAACAAGCTTTTTTCCCTTTGTTTCCATTTTCAGTAAAAGCACAGGAAAAGATTAAAAAAAAGGCTAGATTTAACTACTTGTCATGAATTCGACAAGGAATAGTTGCTCTTGTTTCAAGACAGAGATCTGGGAATTACAACCATTATCTTGAAATTGGAAGATTTAATCAGGTAGGAAGTGGCTTTAAACCTGATTCTTCTCTGTCAGAGCTGTTCTGTTGAGTATTCTGAAGTGAGTTTCTCATTGTCAAATTTCATTGACTAACAAATAGAAAAATTTCAGTTGAAATAAGGTAAATGAAAACATAAGGCCAGCTGTTGTCCTGCCTTTACACAGTTGAAGACCTCCTATTATGTTTTATTCTCTTAATGAAATAAAACATTAATCTGGGGGGAAAGATACGAGGAAAAAAACCCTTTCATTACTCTTTACATTTACTTGGAAGGCTAGGCTGAACTGCAATGAAATGAGGAGGGAAGACAGCTGATAGTACAGTAGTCCTACTGCTCACCAGCAGATTGGGAGACAGAACAGGGAGAAGTAGGGGAAAGAGGAGAGACCTCTGTTCAGACTTGTTAAAATCCATGGGCTTGCCTACATTTTATGAGCACCAGGAAGAGAGAAATACATTTAAAAACTCAGTCACCTAAGAATGTATATGATTCCAAAGTTTCCTCTCACTCATAAGATGTAAAAAATACCATTTGACTGTTTGGGATGTGCAATGTACATATTTACCAGCTTTTCTTTAAGCATCACAACAGTCTTTTAAAGGAGACAAATAACAGCTTAGTTACACTTCCTATTTTTCCTGCTTTGACTCTTCACCTCAAACCTGGCCAACTAAAGAGCCCAGTATGAAAGTAGTACCTCCTAGGTGAAAGTCAGCAGGAGGTGGCTAAAGTTCAGAAGCAAGGAAACAGAGTGGCAGTAATAAGGGATGATAGATTGCTCCTTTAATAATAGGTCTTATCTAAAACTTTAAATTCAGATGCTATGTGTTGAAGAAATTATATTTTGTCCCCAGCTTTTTTGACAGAATACCTATCTAGATGTTCGGGTTTTTTTGAAGTGTAGTGAGTAACTAAAGGAAGCATAAGAAGTATAATCACAACAGGATCACTAAGTTATTTCTTCTCTCCTCATCTCTCTCAACGCCTTTGAACACACAGTTCTTTAAGATCTTAAAAAATGTTACACACAGATAAAAGGAAAAAATTCGGTATACCCATTATTGCCCTGAGGAACAAGATATTGCTTCCTCTGCTCTATCTCCTATAACCTGGCTGACAATTAGCTATGTCCATGTTGGTTTTGAGTGCAGCACAGTACAGCGGATGGTTTTGCAGTGCCCAGAGCAGTGCAGTGCGGATAGCAATAAGGCACCCATGTACTGGAATAAAGTGCTCTACTTGCAGAAAGTTCTCAAGGACTTATTTCCAAGCAATGTCTTGAGATCTTTGCTTTTTTATTTATATGCTGAACAATTTACATCGTAGATGCAAATGTTAATATTTTACAGAATGCAGTCCTAACTGATCTGAATTACAGGTAACAAACCAATCTAAAAAACGCCACAATGCTGTATAACAAAATCATTTGTATGTTCATGCCTTGGGGGCTGACATCCTGGCTAATCTATCATTCTCATCATTCCCTTGTCCATTGCACAATTTTCAATTTCCAGTATAAAATCTTGGAATACAACAGAAGACTGCATAAGTTCTACATGTGGTATAGATACTGTTGAAAATGCATTACTAAAATTTAAATTATTAGTTCCGATTATTTTAATTGTACAAATATCAGCAAAGAGAACAAATGCTGTAGAAGAAAGCTGCACAGCTGGATGATTAGTGGCCAGCAGTAAAAGTCTGTTAATCTCAAAATTATTAGTTAGCAGGATAAATCTCTAAGATCACTGAGTAAAATTATCTCCCCTTTCCCTCCCTCTCTGCAGAGGGACTGCTTAAGAGCTGGGAATCATTTAGTGCCATTTAAACGTTAATGTAATAGTTTAGATAGATAGCACCTCAGTGGTGCTTAGTTTCATGTTAGTTGTATGTTGGGAGGTAAGACGACTTACTTTTTACAGGTAAAGAAGATAAAAACATGCTATTTTTTTAATTATTAAGTGGAAAGTAGTAGTATAAATCAAAAAAATTCCAAAAATGACTCAGTAATTCTGATGCATTTTCAATGGAGCTTTTCTTTCACTGTATACAATAAAGGAAAGCAACAGCTAAAATTCAATTAGCAGAAGTGATCTACTATAATACAGTAATACATTTCTTTTTTCATCTCTAAGCCATGGGAAAAATTATACACAATACATTCTTAACAAACAACATGTTCAACATGCTTATTTTGCTTGTTTGCTAACTATTCGTGGACAGATTCATTTTTTATTAACTAAAAATAAGCAACTTTATTTTGATATTAATGTATGTTTCTGGTTATTTCCACATCTGAGAGTCCTTATGACTTTTAATTAGAAGTCTGTATCCTTACTGAAATTGTGAGTTTGATTGTCTCTAAAAGA
>VZSC01017082.1:0-13201 GCA_013398225.1 Steatornis caripensis
GCACACATCTCTAACTCCTCTTGTTTATTCCCCATACTACGTGAATTTGCATAGAGACAATGAAGTTGGGCACCGAATGAAGCTGACTTAGTGGCTGGAGTGACTGGAATTCCTTTGTGTTGAACTTAAGGTGTCCTCCTGCTGACCTGTGATCCTTCACCAGGCTCTGGGCATCTATTGCTGGCACTGGCATTAAACTGGTAGATGTGGGATGGATTGAGGTTCCCCTCCACCAGCAAATTTAGTTTAAAGTCCTCTTCACCAGCTTGGCAAGCCTATGAACATAGATGCTCTTCCCCTTCTGTGACAGATGGACCTCATTAACCCCCAGTAGACCAGATTTCTCAAAGCGAGTCCCATGGTCTAAGTAGATGAATCCTTGGCTGTGGCACCAGTCCTGCAACCATTTGTTGATTCACCAGATTTGACTGGCTCTTTCAAAACCCCTTCCCTTTGACCAGGAGGATTGATGAAAATACTACTTGCTTTCCAGAGTCCCTTAGCACCACTAGGGCTCTGTCATCCTTTTTGATACTCCTCGGACTGCTCCTCGCTGTCTCACTGGTGCCCATGTGAAACAAGAGAGGTAGATAATAGTCAGTGGACTGAATGAGGCTAGGTAGTCTCTCAGTAATATCCCTGATACAAGCCCCAGTAAGCAGCACACCTCTCTAGACAGTTCATCAGGTTAGCAAATGGGTGCCTCTCTACCTCTCAGAAGAGAGTCACCTACTACTATCACCCATTGTTTTTTCTTGGTTGTGCTGGTTCTCATACCAGGAGCAGATCAGTTGCCTTACTCATCTCCAACATCTCTCCTCATGTAACGTATCTCTCCTGTTCAGTCTGCAGAGTGGTGAAGTAGTTCTGCAAGGGCACCTTAGGCTTTGGGGGAAGTCTCTTCTTCCTGTTGGTCCTTGCCTTTGCAACCATCCATTCCTCTGCATTATTATTGCCCCCCTTCCTTCTGTATGTGCTGCTGTGGTAGTTTCTGTCTATTTGGCCATGAGCTGTGGGTCCACTGCAGGCTGCGCTTGTAAACAGCTATCTAAATCCTCAGCCTCCCTGATAATTTGCAGCCTTCTCACCACCTCCTGCAGCTCAGCCACTTGCTGCAGGACGTCCTCCACATATGCATACACACTGGGAAGATAAAAATACAAAAAAAACCCCCATAAAAATCTTTTTTTTATCTGTTTTATCTGCTGTCATAGACCGAAAGAGCATAGCCCAAGCAATAGAAACATGATAGCAACATAATTTTTCACTTTGACATATTTCCAGAGCACAAAAGCAAAACTGCAAAAGCTTTACTGAATTCAAATTTTTCAAATTGCTTGAAGTATTTTATAATATATACTGTTTCTTACTGTGCTTCCTTGTTATTCTGTGCACTTCACTTTCAGTTTCCCTAAAAAAGGTTACTTTATAAAATGCTCATTTGGGGTATTTTAAAGACATGTAGAAATATATTTACACATTTTAAAAGGCTTGAATTCAAAGTATGAAAATTCTGTAATGATATATACAGTCATTGCAGTGTTATATTATATTGTGAAGTACGGGGCTGTAAAAAGTTGAAATTTATAAAGTTATAATGAGAAAATACGTATACTTTCTTTTTATCTGTTGATGTTGCCTAGCGTAAATGGTGGCCATCTTGACTTGATACCCAAGTGCGTGTGAGTATGTATTCTGGTAGTTAGGAATATATAACAGCTGTTATATAAAATTATATGAAAATAAGAATGTCTCCAAGAAACAAAATTGCTATGCTGGAAAAATGATTATTTAGACAATTTGAACTGAAGACCACAGGTCTACATGTATGTATATCTATTCTATTACATAGTCTTTTCAACAATGTTGTTTCATGTAAATTTTGTGCGGCCAATGATAGGTCAACCTAGAAATATTAAATGTTTGTTAGGATTTACAGATATACTGAGGGGAAGAGATCTTATGGAAATAAACATTATACCTAGGACTGTCAGTTAGTCTATGGTTTTTCCTCTGATTGGGAACGACAGACAAAAGGCTGCGGTGATTCTCATGTAAAATTCCATAGCAGAATAGACCAGTTTCCTAAATTTTTAACAGGATTTATTATTCATCACAAGCAAGAAAAACTTTCCCATTAATGCCAGAGTTTTTCTCTCCATTTTAGGTTTTTATTTCCTAAAAATATTGTTGGCATGTTTCAAACAAGATTATATTTGATAGTCTTAAGTCCAAGAACTTCTCATGGCTTGTACAGGCTTTTTTTCCCCCAAACTTTATCCTTCTGTGAAATGAGACTTATCTGCTGGTTTTGGCAGGGATAGAGTTAATTTTCTGGTAATTTATTACACAGCATGGCCTTTTCAGCAGCCTTCACCACCTCCTCTGGTGACATTCCAAAATCCTTGTCTTCGGGCCAGTCCATGATCACTTCCAAGATTCCTGGATGACTGGGTTTTCATGTTTGAGCTCCTTGTGTGATGAGTGTGACCCACTTACTCCATGTAGCATCAGTTGCACCATTCTTTTCCCCATTCCATCAGGGAGTATTGAGTGAGCAGCTCTGTGGCTTAGTTGCTGGCTGAGGTTAAACTACCACAATGTACTTTTGATTTTTTTGAAGGAAAAGTAGTTAAAATAAGCATATAGCATTTTGCATTTCTTGTGGGCCAAGAAGACGCTAGTTGCCACAGCTTACCTGATTTGTCATAACTTAAATAAGCCGATATCAAATTGACTGCAAGTATAAACTGTTTGCTTCCCTAGTGCCCATCTTAATTTTTGTATCTGAAAAGATCTGTGGCTGCTCAAACATCCCTTGCAGCTGAAATTGAGACAAACACAACCTCTGTATCAAAAATTGTTTATTTATGAAAAAAATTAAATATATATTTAAGTAAGGATAAAAAAAATAGAATACATTTTCTATTTGTTAAGACAATCCATTTATTCTCCTTAGCAGTCCAGAGAATGTTACTTTTTGTGTAATTTGCTGACAGTTAAAACTTAGAATTTAGAATACTATTGTATTGAATTCCATGCACTGTGCAGAAAAAAAGCATGCTGAATTTTTCATTATTGATTCATTTGCTAAATACACTAGATAAGACTTTATGACATTTTCTGTAAGTTGTCATAGATAAATATATAGTGAAAACTGCAGGATTTTTCAGCTTCACTTTACCTCAGTGAATGATAGTCTTCAAAACAAACTGAATGATGTGGCATTCACGCAAACACATCTACAGCTTGATTTCTAAATATGTCATTTATCTTTACAGATTAGTAAAATTATTAGGCATCTAATGCATGTAACTGGAAGACCAAATAAATGCAACCATCACTTTGTAAACAGCATATGAAACATAATATTTCTTTTCTTCTGAAAAAGTGAAATCCAGTAGAAAACAAAAAAGTCAATTGAAAATATGAAGAAACTTAAAAATTTCAAAGGTATCCATCTTATTGTCTGAGTGGAGATAAAACCCTCAGCTTCATGGAATAGAAAAAGGATAAGTATCTTAACAAATCAAGACTTAGTTTCATTGACATTGACTTTATACTGGAAAACGTTTCCTTAAGCCTGTTTTTTCCTGTCCTGGTTTGGGCTAGGGCAGAACAAATTTTCTTTTTAGTAATTTTACTTTTCAGCCAAGTGTCTTCTAAGAGACTGCGCTCTCTGAAATTAACTGCATGCTTTTCAGACAGTGTCTGCTTCTAGGAGGGATAAGGCTCGAAATTTATAGTTAATACTGGAACATCAGTAGGAATGATATGTAGAAAGGCTCTTGCTTATACTTATCCCTATGGAGACCAAGGTCGATGCTTGCTTCTGCTAAACTTCTTATGCTCCAGAAGTGAAAGAGCAGAGAAGTGGTCACAGCTGCGACCCTCTGGTGGGGAGGAGTGGGTCAGACAGGTGACCCAAAACTGACCAAAGGGAATATTCCATCCCATACATGTCATACTCGTTATAAAGCTGAGGGATCAGGAGAGTCATTCTCTCTTCTTCTATGGCCAATGTCTGAGGAGGACTCTGTCCGATTCTTCTGCCTTCGATCCCGATCTGTGCATTCCTTAATCCAGCTCCTGCCTGCTGCTGAGTACAGTCTGGGACTTTCCTGGGACATGCCCTGCAGCATCCAGCTGACATATTTGTCAGTGGGGATGGGGGAGCTCGATATTGGTTTCGTATATATTTGTATATATTTTCTCATTTTTTTCCTATAATTATAATACCTTATTCTTATAGTTAGATTAAAGCTGTTTTAACTTTTCCAACCCATAAGTCTCTTCCCCTTTTCTTTTCTCCCCCTTTTGTGGAGGGAGGAGGTTAACAAAGAGCATCTGTCGTCCATTTAATCGCCAGCGCGGCTTTAAACCTTGACATTCCCTCATACTTAGCATTTCCTATTTCAATGGAAAGCTGAAGACAGGAAGTTAGTACCGGATTTTGAAGCATTTTTCTTAGTCATCTTCTAAGTGTATATTGCATGAGCCTTGCAGACCAAAAGGCTACAGCTACAGCTGAGCTCAATGACTGTAACCCAGGGATGGTTGATCACACTCATGGATTTGTGTATTTTTTGGACTGTTTGTGCATCTACAGGCCAATTTTCAACAAAATCCTTTTGATCAGTGTAACCTCTGTTTTCCATGACTCCTAAGTTCAGCTTGACACAGTACTTCTCTTGTCCCCATTCTGTTTCCACCATGTTTTTAGCAATTATTCTAAACTCCCATATCTGGACTTTAATACAGCTAAATAAGATAGCTATTCTTATTCTTCCAAGTACTCTTATTCCATAGGCTATAAGTTCTTTATAATTGTTCATTTATTTTAATTTCTTTCCCTCTATATGTCTACAGGGGAGGAAACAAAAGTTACAAATAATGTTGATATGTATCTTCCAAACAAAATAATTGCAAATCAGTTCTGCCAAGTATCAAGGTTCAGGGTTTTGTATTTCACTGTTTATTTCTCAGCCGTGTAAGTTCTCATTTAAGAATGGGTTCAACTGCTAACGCATAAAAATTGAAGTGAGTTCAAAGGGTTTTCAGCTCAGTTTTAAGTTTGTTGGATGAATTTATATTGTGTGTACCTCTGAAATTCTGTCTATAATATTTTCTGTTCCGACTGTTCTCATCATAAAGAATAACTGAGTGGATAGTTACTGAAAACCTATACAGATATTTAAGAGCACTAAGTACTTATTTTCAGAAGGATAATCTAAAAAATTACAAACTGTGTCACTGCTTTCAAGTTAACTGCCTTTAAACTGTGTGTTTGTGAACATAAATGTATCTTTTAAAACTGAATACGTTATTTCAGTTCTGAAAGTGGCTCACAGAGGAATGAGCATATAAAAATTACTAACCTTCATTACAGTAAGTGTATATCTTTGACAGGTAACTGTGCTTTAGTGTCTGAAATAAACTGCTGTCAGCCACCATGTTTTTAAGACAAGACCAAATATTTTACTAAAGATAGAAAACTGTAGAATACTATGACATCAACTTTATTAAAGAAAAAATTTTCTTGACTGAAACTGCTCAAACATAGGCTATGTAATTTATATTAAAACAAAAGTTTTAAGAAATGTTTTTTACGATATCTAGTAAAGATTTGTACACAATACAATATATTAGAATTTCTATTTAACCAGCTAAGCAGTATAGAATGTTGATCTGCTAAGTCTTTGAAAATTAAATTTTAAAAAGCTTCTCTTCTCCTCTTTTACTAACCCTTAAGCACAATTCTTACACAAAACCTGGCCTACACAGTATCTTCCTCACTGATAATTTAATTGCATGGTGCTGTGAAGAGGCTAAGTATGATTATGACTTTACCACTTGTATAAAATATGCTTTCATACATTTATTAATATACTGTGAAGTAATATCATAAATAATTAAAGCTCTGTTTCTCCAGCAAGGGAGCAGACTGCATTCAATAATACAATATTCTAATTTTTGTCATGTTTGTTTACTTATCACTGGGATAGCTTTCCCAGACCTTAGCATAATATATTGAAGGTTCTGCTTCAGCGGTAAGGATCACAAAAGTTAGAATAGAGACACTTTTCCGCACAATCCGTTTTAAGACTCCTAGCTGTGTAGTTTTTTAAAAATTTGTATGATCAAAAATATCACTGTAAAGATATTCACTGTGAATATCTTGAAACAATAACAAGTGTTAGTTCTGAATTTTATACTTTGAAAATTCAAAAATACATTTTAAAGATACTTTTTTTTCATTTTTTTACATACCACATGGATCCATGTACATTAACTCTTTGAATAACATGAAATTAAAAGACTGGATCAATTATTTTGTACAAATATATAATAAAATATATATACTAGAAAAATAAATACACCAGAGAGTTCTGCTGCCATCCAGAGTGACTTCAACAGGCTGGAGAAATGGGCTGGCAGGAACATCATGAAGTTCAAAAAAGGGAATTGCAATGTCCTGCACCTGTAGAACAATCCCAGGTGCCAGGTATGTACTGGGACCTGCACAGTTGGAAAGGCAGAAAAGACCCTGGGGATTCTGGTGGACACCAAGTTGAACATGAGCCACCAATGTGCTCTTTTGCAAAGGCAGTTAATTGTATGTTTGCCTGCATGAGGAAAAGCATTGCCAGAAGTTCAAAGGAGGTGATCCTTCCCCCCTATTCAGCACTGGTAAGGCCACACCTGAAGTACTGTGTGCAGTTCTGGGCTTCTCAGTACAAAAAGACACAGGAGACAGTCCAGCAATGGACCACAAAAAATGATTGAGTCTGGAGTATCTCTTCTGTGATGAAAGGCTAGGAGAGCTGGAGCTGTTCATCCTGTAGAAGAGAAGGCTTAGGGGCAATCTCATAAATATGTACAAATACTTGAAGGGAACGTATGAATAAGAAAGTGCCAGACTCTTAGTGTGGTGCCTAGTGACAGGACAAGAAGCAATGGGCACAAAGCAAAACACAGGAGGTTACGTCTGAACATCAGGAATCACTTTTTCATTGTGAAGGTAGCTGAGAAATGGCACAGATTGCCCAGGGAGTTTGTGGACTCTCCATTCTTGGAGATATTCAAGAGCTGTCTGGACATGGCCCTGTTTAGTCTACCCTAGGTAATCCTGCCTGAGCAGGGGGTTTGAACCAGATGACATCCAGAGGCCCCTTCCAACCTTAATGATTCTGTGATTCCGAGAATACATATGAAATGGTATATAAGCAGTAACTTTATGATACATTACTAAGTGAGATATAACAGCATTTTACTAACCTTTAGGACTTAACCTCCTAAATGATCACTTGTTTTATTTAGTGTTTGGACAAATATAATGAAGTAATTCTACACACACACGTGTCTTATAGAGAGTCCACACAGAGTTTTCCATAACTTGTAAACTGCAATTTTAACTAGACTGTAATTTAGTTTTCAATTTGCTTTTTTTTTTTCAACCAGCTAAGCTTCAGTAGCTTTATGCTCTTCAATTCTTGTGTTTAGAACACCTGCCTTCTGTTTTCTGATGTCATAATGAGTCAGTAGGAGGGGATTGTTTTAGGTAAGGGGAGAAATATTTCTTTCTCAGGAGACTTTTTCAAAGAAGAAAGCAATCCTCTAAAACTATACAAAAGTACAAACGTTCCTACCTGTTTTTTAAATTCCCAGTAAAATAATTAGATTTTGATTTTGAGTATGCCACTTTGAAATTTGTTCTTGCATTCCTTTTAATCCTTAGCCAGACCATTAATGAAGATGTGACATTCTTCCCTTATAATGTATACAGGTTAGCATTCATCTATTTCCTTATTCAGATTTTATAATAAAATAGCTTAGTAATTTACATTTCTAATAGTATTTGAATGTTGAAAATTCAAATGCTTTGCCAAATAATTAATTCCTTTAATATTTTTCTGGGTTTTCCATTAAAAAACCCTTCACTGATCATGAATACACACATATAAAATGCACATAATGTATTTTGTGATAAGAAAAATATGAGTTTGGTGGACATTTTCTAAATTTGAAAGTCAAAAATCCATTCTTTTTTTTTAGCTTGCTAGCTGGCTTGCTTGCTAGAGTTTATTTCTGCTGTTCACCTGCCTGACTTATTCTCCCTTATATAGTACTGCTCTGATCAAAATTGCCTGCAAGAATTTGAAGTACTTCGACTTAGCTGAGAGAAAAAAGATTTTTTTGAACAAAAATTACCAAAGAAATGGTTCACTGCGGACTTGCACAATGGATCCACCTGTCAAATTTTGACACTTGCCAAAATAATAAGAATAAAAAAGACTAAGTACCTCAACCACACATTGTTCTGTCTGAAGAAAGCACAATACCTGTTTCTTTTTGGATTTCACAGCCTGTGTATCTATTTCATGAGTGAAGTAAGACAACTTTTTTTGTTAAATCTTGCTTTAGCTTTCCCATGTGTTATGCTGGTAACAGAAAAATATAATGTACATAAAAAGTAAGATTTTCCAGTGTGTTTCACATTCAGCTCAGCAAAGGTAATGTCATGCACAAGGAATTCTGAGAATCTAGAACAGAGCGGAAAGTGTCTTGAAACCCACTACACTCCAATGAAATATTCAGTGTCTGCAGCCATGTCAACAGCTGTGTTATCACAGTCTTGAAATGTAGAACTTGAGTCATCTATGAGCAATAAATCAATTACAATTTCTTTGTAAATACTTGACTCTTTATTATGGTCTAAACAGATTGCTGGAGAAATGTTGTAAAGCTCAAATGCTAGAATTGTTGTGACAGGATGCCCGTAGATGGAACTCTGCCTACAAATCAGATGTGTTCTTTGAGCAATGACACTAGACCTTCTGCAGGCCCTACTGCAAATGTGGATGGGATATGATAAATTGGTAATCAAGCTTGTCATAGTGTGCCCAGGATGTCCATAGTTAGTCATTACGCACCATTACGATTCTGTTAAATGACATCGTAATGTCAACAAACATAGACTTCCATCTACACGTTCCAGAGAAGAGGAAATTTGGAAACAAGCAAAGAGTTGAGCCAGTGTTCAATATATAGTATACACTAAGCTTACCTTTTTACACCTTAGTCTGTTAGTAAACCAAGAAATAAACAGCATAATGAAGATGGGTACAAAAATATACAATATTTTCCATTACTCTACTGTATGAAAGAGCTATTCCCTATACTGTAAGGACTTTGTGATAATACTTTATAACTTCTCTAATCTTATTCCTTCTCTGAATTAAATACTGAATATTAGTTGCACAAAATTCAGCTTTTGCTTAACTGTAGAAATAGCAGTCCCATCACTTCCAAAATGACAGAATTTCATAAGTATAAATATATTTTTATTACTTTGATGATGATAAATATTTCTTACTACTGCTGAGCTGTACATAACAAAGGGACAGTATCATCAGATGTTAACACTTCATGTAAAATATGGAAGCACTTCTAACTTACCAAGATAAAAATAAGCTGAAATTACTTACATAATGTATGTGAATAAAAATACTCCTAATCAAAATGAACTGCCCACATAAAAAGCCCGAATCAACAATACAAAAAATAGAACTAAAAATAATGATGATAGCTATCCTACTTCCCTATAGAGCATAGATTTTTAGTACAGTAAGCAGCTAAATATGAACATGCCTTCAAAAGGACAGAGTTTAAATCTAACTTTCCTCTCCAGTCTATCTAAATTTTATCACTGGAAGTTTGGAAGCAATTATGCCACGCTCAGCAAAAACTTTTCTCTGAAAATCATCCATTTTGTCATATTCATGTTCTCTCAGCCTTCCCTCATATGGCACACTTCCCAGTCTTTTGATCATCTTGTGGCCTTTCTCTGGACCCTCTCCATCCTGTCCACTGGCGACCAATACCAAACACAGTATTCCAGGTGTGACAAGTGCTGAGTAGAGTGGGATAATGATCTCTTTACCTCTGTTGGAGCTGTCTTTGTTGATGCAACCCAGCATTCTGCAGGCTTTCTTTGCTGCTGCAGCGTGCTGTTCACTCATACTGAGCTTGTTGTCCACCAGAACACCCAGGTCCCTTTCCACAGAACTGCTCTCCAGCCAGGTAGATCCCAGCCTGTGCTGCACTCCTGAATTATGTTTTCCCAGGTGCAAGACCTTATACTTCGCCTTGTTGTAGTTTATAAGTCCTTGCTAGCCCACTCTTCCAGCCTATCCAGGTCTTCCTGCAGGGTGGCTCTCCCTTCTGAAGAGTTCACTTCCCCACTCACTTTGGTAACATCAGCAAACTTCATCAGGGTACATTTGATACCATCATCCAGATCACTTACGAAGATATTACACAGCGCTGGGCCTAATATTGATCCCTGGGGGACCCCACTTGTGACAGGTTGCCAGTTTGGAAAGGAGCTATTTATGGAGAAGTCCAGGTAGACAATATCCACCCCTCACCCCGCATTAACCAAGCAGGTTAATTTGTCATAGAGGGTGATAAGGATTCTCAAGAACAATTTGCCCTTGTGAATCCATGCTGGCTTTTCCCAATTACGTGCTTCATTTGATTTGTGATATCCCCCAGAAGGATTGCTCCATAACTTTCCCTAGGACTGAAGTAGGACTGATGGGCCTATAATTTCCTGAATACTAGTTTAAGTCCTTCTTGTAGGTGAAGGTGACATTAGCCTTCCATGAGTCTTCTGGGATGTCCTCCAATCTCCAAAACTTCTCAAACATTATGAAGANTCAGTGTCTGCAGCCATGTCAACAGCTGTGTTATCACAGTCTTGAAATGTAGAACTTGAGTCATCTATGAGCAATAAATCAATTACAATTTCTTTGTAAATACTTGACTCTTTATTATGGTCTAAACAGATTGCTGGAGAAATGTTGTAAAGCTCAAATGCTAGAATTGTTGTGACAGGATGCCCGTAGATGGAACTCTGCCTACAAATCAGATGTGTTCTTTGAGCAATGACACTAGACCTTCTGCAGGCCCTACTGCAAATGTGGATGGGATATGATAAATTGGTAATCAAGCTTGTCATAGTGTGCCCAGGATGTCCATAGTTAGTCATTACGCACCATTACGATTCTGTTAAATGACATCGTAATGTCAACAAACATAGACTTCCATCTACACGTTCCAGAGAAGAGGAAATTTGGAAACAAGCAAAGAGTTGAGCCAGTGTTCAATATATAGTATACACTAAGCTTACCTTTTTACACCTTAGTCTGTTAGTAAACCAAGAAATAAACAGCATAATGAAGATGGGTACAAAAATATACAATATTTTCCATTACTCTACTGTATGAAAGAGCTATTCCCTATACTGTAAGGACTTTGTGATAATACTTTATAACTTCTCTAATCTTATTCCTTCTCTGAATTAAATACTGAATATTAGTTGCACAAAATTCAGCTTTTGCTTAACTGTAGAAATAGCAGTCCCATCACTTCCAAAATGACAGAATTTCATAAGTATAAATATATTTTTATTACTTTGATGATGATAAATATTTCTTACTACTGCTGAGCTGTACATAACAAAGGGACAGTATCATCAGATGTTAACACTTCATGTAAAATATGGAAGCACTTCTAACTTACCAAGATAAAAATAAGCTGAAATTACTTACATAATGTATGTGAATAAAAATACTCCTAATCAAAATGAACTGCCCACATAAAAAGCCCGAATCAACAATACAAAAAATAGAACTAAAAATAATGATGATAGCTATCCTACTTCCCTATAGAGCATAGATTTTTAGTACAGTAAGCAGCTAAATATGAACATGCCTTCAAAAGGACAGAGTTTAAATCTAACTTTCCTCTCCAGTCTATCTAAATTTTATCACTGGAAGTTTGGAAGCAATTATGCCACGCTCAGCAAAAACTTTTCTCTGAAAATCATCCATTTTGTCATATTCATGTTCTCTCAGCCTTCCCTCATATGGCACACTTCCCAGTCTTTTGATCATCTTGTGGCCTTTCTCTGGACCCTCTCCATCCTGTCCACTGGCGACCAATACCAAACACAGTATTCCAGGTGTGACAAGTGCTGAGTAGAGTGGGATAATGATCTCTTTACCTCTGTTGGAGCTGTCTTTGTTGATGCAACCCAGCATTCTGCAGGCTTTCTTTGCTGCTGCAGCGTGCTGTTCACTCATACTGAGCTTGTTGTCCACCAGAACACCCAGGTCCCTTTCCACAGAACTGCTCTCCAGCCAGGTAGATCCCAGCCTGTGCTGCACTCCTGAATTATGTTTTCCCAGGTGCAAGACCTTATACTTCGCCTTGTTGTAGTTTATAAGTCCTTGCTAGCCCACTCTTCCAGCCTATCCAGGTCTTCCTGCAGGGTGGCTCTCCCTTCTGAAGAGTTCACTTCCCCACTCACTTTGGTAACATCAGCAAACTTCATCAGGGTACATTTGATACCATCATCCAGATCACTTACGAAGATATTACACAGCGCTGGGCCTAATATTGATCCCTGGGGGACCCCACTTGTGACAGGTTGCCAGTTTGGAAAGGAGCTATTTATGGAGAAGTCCAGGTAGACAATATCCACCCCTCACCCCGCATTAACCAAGCAGGTTAATTTGTCATAGAGGGTGATAAGGATTCTCAAGAACAATTTGCCCTTGTGAATCCATGCTGGCTTTTCCCAATTACGTGCTTCATTTGATTTGTGATATCCCCCAGAAGGATTGCTCCATAACTTTCCCTAGGACTGAAGTAGGACTGATGGGCCTATAATTTCCTGAATACTAGTTTAAGTCCTTCTTGTAGGTGAAGGTGACATTAGCCTTCCATGAGTCTTCTGGGATGTCCTCCAATCTCCAAAACTTCTCAAACATTATGAAGAGCTACCTCACAATGACGTCAGCCAGCTGTCTCAACACCCTCAGGTGGATGACCTCTGGGCCCATCAATTTGTAGAGGTCAAGCTCCTGTAACAGTTCTCATACCGACTCTTCCTTCACTGACAATGGGTCTGTGTTTCCATGAGCTTGGAATTTTGTTCCCAAGGCCTGGGGTCTAATAGTGCTGGTAAAGATAAAGGTGAAGAAATTGTTGAGAACCTCTGCCTTTTCAGCATTGTTGGTGACTAATTCACATCTCCTGTTTAACAGTTGGCCATTATTTTCTGTCTGATTCTGTTTGTTTGCATAACTGAAGAACCCTTTCTCATAGTTTTTGACATCTCTGGCCCTTTTCA
>VZSC01017082.1:13405-23963 GCA_013398225.1 Steatornis caripensis
GCCCTTTTCAATTTTCTATGTAGATACTGCATGAAGTAGTGTATGGATATAATATCCTTCATCAATGTACAAGTTTATTTTCTTTAAATATATATATTATAAATACATCTACCTATGTATAATATACACATATATGTATTTTAATATGTGCTTATTCTGTATATATGCACAACCCACACAAACAAGAAGTTTCCCAAAACAAAATAAAATTAGACCAATAGAAAAACTTTGGACATTTTAAGAACTCCTATATATTAGGAAGAGGAAAAAAAAGAGATAAAGAACTAGAGCCCTTATGCAGATCAAGGATTAAGCTGAAACAGAGAAAGGAAGGAAAAAAAAAATTACTCTCTTCTCAGAAGCTGGAATTTCCAAAATAGATTTACTCCTGAGCAAATCAAAATGAATTGCTGGTTTGACAAGGACTGTTCTGGGAGACTTTAGTGAGCACCTCTTTAGTCTCAGGGAGGGAGAGCGTGACCAAGCAGGACCCCCAAAGCAGTCAGTGGGCAGGACCAGCACACAGGCTCGCTGCCTCTTTTCCAAGCCAGCAATCTGACTGACAGCATAGGGCTTTCCTCCAGCTTCCTTTGCTCCAAGTGAGTTGTGAGTGTGTGGCTCCCTGCCTTGAAGGCTTATGTTTACTTTGTTTTTTACCTGCAAGCAGAGAGTGAATGTGACAAGACCATTCCAGGAGGGCAGCCAAGAAGATGTCAATGTACTTTTTTCTAGTTGGGCATAAAAGTGATGATAACGATGACAATGATTTTTGCAACACTGAAATATTCCTGTGGACATTTCTTCTATAAAAAATCATTTTCTATTTTAGAAAGTATGTCAGTGGAAAAATTCTTAAGATTAATTTAAATATTTTGGTTTCTGAAGGAAAAAGACAGTCCTTGGTTCCCTACATGAATTAAATATTAAAGAAATTACTGCAAGTCCTTTGTGTTTTGAAGAACTCAGACCTCACCCTGACATTTTTTTTAGGGGAAGCAATTGCCATATTTGCAGTTCTCATTATAGCAGAGAACTAAATTACATGACTGAGAGATACTTATAATATAAATATAACTGTTATCACAGACCTCTCAGATTGCATTTTCATAATGTATTCAGCACTCCAGCCTTTCCTGAAAATAAACTTCTATGTTAGTCAAGACATCTCACAAAAGGGAGATCATTGCTTTGCATATTTAGCCCTTTCGTCCACTTCAGCTTCTGTAGACAGAAGCTATTCCCTGAGAAGGAAAGCACAACTGGACTACTTGTTTTTCAGACTTACATAAAGCCAATGCGAAACTAGGTGCAAAATGGCCTTTGTGTTTGTCAGGAGACAAAAATTTCTGAACAACATACCAGTTAGTTCCCTTTGAATGGTAATTTTAAATCTTTTTTTCCTTTGTCATTCAACTGAGTTCAGAAGCTGGCTTCTCTTATGTTTCTTTGAATGTAAACTGGTCGTAATTTATTACGGTTTTTTTTCAATTGTATAGCTATATTTGAAACATATCTCAGCTATCTGTCTCAAGGACATTTCAAGCAACATGTTCTACACTAGGTAATTTGGAAAGAATTATATATAGTGTCTGTATTCTTTAATGTTAGTTGTAGTTGCCTTAGCCATTACTCGTTTTTAATTTTTAATTTTCTCCTGCCAGTTACCAGCATGCTAAAACCAGAAATTACAATTGCAGGACCATGCAATTTGTCTTCATTCTTTGTGTTCTACATATTCCCAGTGCACTTAACCATGCTTTTATGTACTTGGCATTAACTTATTCAACAGTGTTTATTTACTCATTTGTAAGATATTTTTTGGTCTTTCTGATCAGTATTCATAGAATATTTTGTAGAAATACATTTGATTGATTTGCAAACTTTTATTTTCAAAGACAGATGTTTTGCTTTTGAAGACCTTTTGTTCAGTGTCTGTTTTAATGGACTTTCCTATGTCCTTTCCTCTTTTGCAAC
Organism: Steatornis caripensis; assembly: GCA_013398225.1. NCBI lineage: Eukaryota > Metazoa > Chordata > Aves > Caprimulgiformes > Steatornithidae > Steatornis > Steatornis caripensis. Next base: position 15,380 of record VZSC01017082.1, read on the forward strand.
GGAATGCCCATTTGCTAACATACACAGTGATGTTCACTATAAACATTAAAGAAAAAATTGTATTCACAGACGCTACATTCCATAAAGTTCTGTTAATGACATATAGCTGCTTCAAATTTTAATCACATTTCCATTTATTAATATAAATTCCAGGACATAAAATGTTTTGTGGTATACATATTAGTTAATGATGTTTAGAATAGTCACTTGCTCATTTTCACAAAGCTTCCAGTTTCCCTTATTAGCTCAGACCTACTTTAGCTTCTGGAGGAAATGGCAATGGTATATTCACATGCATAACCTTACCATTGCTGAAACATTATAAAATAATGCAGGAATAAAGGCTATGATTTCCATTTTGGCAGGCAATGAGATGAGACAGGTATCACAGTGGCCCATCAAAGGGGAGAGGTAGCTTTACAGAAATCACATTTTTCTCTACCTTAAAAAAAAAAAAAAAGTAAGAACAGTTGCATTAAAATGTTTCAATTAATTGTTTCAGGCTAGAACATTTTCAGGAAAAAAAAAGTCACAGAATACTGAAGGGACATAGAGAGGCTAAGAACTATTCTCTGCTTTGAGTCAGAACAGACATTAGAATATGGCTCCTCTTCTTACAAATCACCCATAATCACCATACTGTAGAATTAGTCTTCTATGAGCTGTTTATATAGAAGCAAAGATATGCAAGAGAATTTGACATTTTAAAAGAGGCTAATGCTATAATTCGGTGAGCAAGACACTTGCCTGGTATGTGGGATGGAGTCTGTGGGAGCCTAATCTGTCATAAACAAGCAAATCAGTTACTCCCACACCCAAGTTAAATATTCTAGCCAGTAGGCTACTGTCTGGGCATTGGGTAGGCTGAGATAGTATATATCACAGCCTTCTCACAAAAATGTTCTCCAAAAGTGTCATTTTGATTCTACATCAGAGCAATAATAAAATATTCTGAAACTGCACACTTTCTCATTTTTTTGTGAAACTGAGAAATCGTTTTCTGGTCAGCAGTAGAAAATAATAAAATTCTCAGATCCCTTACTCAATTTGTCAGTCATGGAACAGAGTGAAAAGAGTCTTAGGTTACCAGGATTTGGTTCAGGGAAAACAGCCAAGAAATACAAGTAGAAATAAAAAAACAGTGCCCCTGCCTGTGTTTCCATCTGCAGCCAAAGAAAAAAAATCTTGATTGAGTGGATATTCATTTATAATTATATATATATATATATATGTATATATAAATAAAAAACAAGCCACAAAGATATTTTCTTACTTCAGATTAGCTGTAGTCTGTTCCTGCAGACTAAATGTTCATAAGCAGCTGGAACATGTTAGACATCATTGCTCAAGGCATCTTCCACTCTAGTTTCATTCAAAAAAGAAAGCCAGTTTACTCACTCAGCAAGAGAAGCTCTGTGAACCAAAGCACAGCCTGCAAGGGACTATTGGGAGTCCTGAAGTGTCCTTGGTAAAGGACAAATATAGATGCACTCAAGATAAGTAAAGAAGATGAAATGACTTAGGAGATTAGATTTTCTCATAGTTAGGGAAATTCTGTCCTTAGTGAAGCGATAGGGCAAATTTGTTACTGACAAGAACAGACTCAAGATTTTCTCCTGAGTTTCAGGAATCCCTGAACCCCTGAGAGAAGGAAAATCCACCAGTATCTGCTGAGAGAATACTCACATAGCAAAAACAATGCCATGCAGAAATGAGATTTTTCTCCCCAGTTCCCTCAGTTGGAGAAGGACATGGATTAAAAAAATAAAAAAACTAAACAAAACAAAAAATACTATAAACAGCTTGCTTTTGAAGTGAATCTTTCCATCAAACCCATTTACCTTTGCACCAGTTCGTGTTGTAGAGAAATTCTAGAGCTTGAGAAGAGGAATCTTCTCAGATGCAACTGAAATGAAACCAAGACTGAACTAACTGAAGAATTACAGTTATCAGTACTTACTTATTATGTATTTGATCATAAGATGATGTAAACTGGTAAACTGATAAAGATCTACCTCTACCCAGAATTGAAAAAAAAGCTAAAGGAAAGTCAAATCACCAAGACCATGCTTACAGTCTTGAACTTTGAAAGTAAACAACTAGTGAAAATATTCCTCAGTTTAAGGAAAGAAACCCCAATATTTTATTTTACGGGTATTTTTCAACCACTTCTAAAATTTTTGTATAATAAAAAATTATTGATCAATATCATAGTGAAAAACTGACAAAAATATTCAACTAATTAAGAAAAAAACTGTTCAGCTATTCAAGAACTCTTAGCACACCTGTCACGTTGTTTTGTGATGCCAGTCTTCAGTTGACATTCACCTGAATCACCCAAAAGGTATCTCTTTTTTCTTTCTCATTCCACTCATCTATTTGGAATGTGTGATAAGTATACTTCTCTCTCCTTATCCAATCACATCTTGGAGACATATTTTTTCTGTAAGCCTTTAAAAAAGCTTCAAAAAGTCAACTTCTCCAGCACACTAGACATATGAATAAAACAACACTCGCATTACATCTTCTTTCTAATGCACTCGTAAGCTTTTGGTTATTGCAGAATCTGATGAGAATGTACAAAACTGGAATATATTCATCTTTAAAATACTTATGCTAGGTAGGTATTACCTCCATTATGCAGAAACTCACTGGTACAATCTTGGATAGGAGGCCTATGATATGATAAATCATGATATTCCCAATCACCAAATATGCAGGTAACACCATAATTATTCATTTTCCACGTACTCCAGTGAGGTTCAATAGTTCCTGAATACTCACCTTTCTTTATCAGGTATAGACCATTATATTGGTACATGTAGATAATTAGACAGATATAGATTTTTTCAGGTACACTGCATATTCTGAAGCGTAGTCATAATGTGTGAAAGACACTGATGCTGGCCTGGAATAGTAGCCTTTTTTCATATTTGCTTGGAGAATGTAAATGTGGTTTTGTGGTAGATCCATTTATTCTACTTTCCTGTTTGTCAAAATAGTCTGTGTAAACAGAAGCTCTGAGGTGGAATGGAGTTTGTCAGTATTCAGAGTCATAATAGAAGCAGTAGCAAAATTCACTTCCATGACTGTGCAGAAGACATCAGATCCAAGATGTGATAAAAGCAGCTGTCAACCCATCGGACTCACACAACTGGTGCTGGTCTATGGGGAACACACGACGCAGTAGTACCTAAGTCTTATGAAGAAGAGCTTTGTAAATGAAGAACATCAGTGGGAGAAAAGGTAAAGTTCTTGCTACGTTTGGGATTTGAAAGATAGGGACAATATATGAGTTTTACAATCATTGCTTGAAACTCAGCAAGGCTGCAGGAAAAAGTGATACCATATCCTAGAATAAATTCGCTGATCAAACTGCTGGCACACCAGACTCTCACCTTCATCTTTAAAAATATGTAGGCAACACATTCAATGATATTGTGAGAACATGTTAAGTGAAAAGCAATAACACCAAATATTGTAAAATATCTCTTTCTTTTTTAACTGAAAAGATTTAAATATCGTTCTCATAAAAGCTCTTTTCTTTGCTGAAAACAGGGATATTTTTCAATGAATGAAAAACCAAAAAGTGGCAATCAATCAAACAACTTGAAAATATTTTTTTTTTCACCTGTGCTAAATGAACAGATCTTTGTTTTTAACCATGGCTTTGGGGGCACTGGTTAATAAACTTGAGGTCTGGGCTGTCATTCCTAGACAGGCTGGAGACAACAGGAATGTCCTGAAATTCAGCAAGGACAAGTGGCAAGTCCTAAACCTGGGAAGAAAGCACCCTGGCAATGATACAGGCTGGAGACAACCTGCCTGGGGAGCAGTTCTTCAGGTAAGGCCCTGGAAGTGCTGGTGGGTAGCAAGCTGAGTGTGAGCCAGCAGTGGCCCCAGCAGCACAGTCAACAGCATCCTGAATTATATCAGCAGATGCACAGCCAGTAAGCTGAGGAATAGATTGTCCTACTCTGCTCAGCACTTGTTAGACCTCATCTAAAATGTTGTTTTAGCCACCCCTACTCCAAGTACTACGTTCTGTGAAGAAAGGCTAAGAGAGCTGGACTTGTTCAGTCTGGAAAAAACATGGCTTTGAGAGGGACCTAATAGGAATCCACCAGTGCCTGTAGGATAGTTATTTAGAAGACGGTGCCAGTCTTGACACAGCTGTACGTGGTGGGTGGACAAGTGACAATGAGCATAAATTGAAAAAAAAGTTTCAGACTGGATATAGGGAAGACCTTTTTCACCATGCAGACAGACCAGTAGTGGTGCCAGTTACCCAGAGAGGTTCTGCAGTCTCAGTCCTTCAAGTTGTTGAAGACTCCAGAGGATAAAGCCCCAAGCAACCTGGTCTGAACCATAACTGACAGCTTTAAGCAAGAGGTTGGTTTGAAGATGTCCTGAGTTATTTCAAACCTAAATTATTCCATGATTCTAAGTTTCTGCATTGTTTTAACATTACTTAATTAAGATGAAATAGTATATCCATATTTTTAATTAAGGGACAGCATAGAAGACTTGCATAGAATTGAAGATATTAAGTGTACCTTCTATTTCTTAAGAAACAGAACTCATCAGAAAGCTAGATCTGTTGGGGAATAGTCTGTGACATGGGATGCTGCCAATATATTCTTGATAAAGAAACAAACAAACCAAATCCAGTGGCAAATCATCATTAAAAACTTATAATATTTTCTGTGTAATCTCTGTTTCCCCAACCTGTCATTCATACCATGTGTTGTAAAGCCAAAAAGTCAGCAATCTGGCAGCTCTTCTTTACCTCTTTCCAGTAAATATATGCTGGGCCATTTGAACCATCTGCTGCATAGTGCTTTCTAATGGAAAGAACAGTGGACAGTTGACGACATCTGTGTTGTAACGTCATTTAGGGGCACACCAACTATCAGGGGGAGGCAAGCAACAGCAGCAGCAGGAAGAAATACACTTGGGTTGCCAGGAGATGGGAACTGAATATGAGGAGAAAGAGCAAGCATAAATGACATTTGTTTTGCATTCAGAAATTCTACAAAACAGTGAATTGAAATGTGAATGTCCAATCCTGTCTGACTTTGTAGTATTCTAGTCAACCAGATTTCAACTACTTATGGAACTTTCTGGAAGTAACCAAACCAAATAAAACCTCACCAAACTATATATATACTTATATATACTATTTATATATTGTCCTTTTCTTGTTCAGTGTTTTCTTTAGTAATTTAGATGATTGATTAGAAAGTAGTTGAAAAAAATCTGTGGAAGTTTCTAAAAAGTCTAAAGACAAAGTATTTGGAACAGAAATCAAAATGAAAAAGGACTAAGCGTGAAGGCATGACTTGGTGGAAAAAGATTGAGATTTCTACTAAAGTTCAACGCCATATACAGATTATCAAAAGTTAACTTCATTTTGAGATTAATGAAAATGAGCATAATTTATCAGAATTTTGAAATAGCTATTGCACTGCACTGGAACAGGAAAACCTCCAAAAATACAAAGAAGTATTGTGAGGCCCCCAAATGAATATTTTATCAGCTTATTTAAAAAACCTTTGAGGCAAAATAGAGAGCACAGAGAAGAAACAACAAAATCTATTGGTTTGTTTATCAAATTCATAAGTGAAGTTGAAGATGAGATTCAGAAGGAATCCAGTGTAGGAATCCTAGTTCGAAAGACAGATTGTTATAAAAATAGTATTCAGCTTCTTTGATATGCCTATGGTAATGAAAATTCCTCAGAATTCTGCAGCATATCGAAGGTTACAAAAGCACTTGTCTTAATGAGCTAGAGGCACTGTTATGCATACAATATTGAAGTGCACAAAGAACCACATGGCAAATAAGGTAGCATTTTAATGTCAGCATGGAAGAAATGTTGAAAATCACAGTAAATACAAGGAATGAAAACTGAATGACAGTAAAAAGGGGGAATAAAACCAGTTGCCTGAGATGAATGTGGTAAAGACGTCTACTGAAGAAATTATGTCTTTGTAGCACCTAGGACCTTACAAAGACTAACTGAGGGATGGAAGAACAAAACTGAAAACAATGGAGAAGCAGTTCTTAGCCTTACCATCAAGAAGCAACACCAGGAATGAGAAACAATAAGAAAACCTGGACTCACTGTGAAGATGTGCCACATATGTTCAAATCCAACTTAAACGTAGTTCTGCTTATTTCTAGCAGATATCAAGTTATTGATAATGAAGTTATACATTAGGTGACATTGAATGTCACTATATTCATGTTTTGAAGTGCAATAGTTATTCATACTTCCTGAAGGGATTTAATTGCTTACCTCCTCTGAAAACATTCCAGTCCATCTGGTGAGTAAGGGTATTCACTCAATGAATTGGTGAGCAGCAGCAGACCTCAACTGATGCAAAACACTTGTTTAGGTGCAGAACAAGAAAAAAAATGCCTAATTGCCAACAATTAACATGTATATATTAAAATACAATGAGGAAAAACTTTCTGATAAATTGAAAAAGTTATATTCTACCTAGCAAACAAGTTTGTATCTTCTCACTGGTGGTTTTTGCAACAGTTAATGAGTGTCTGGAAAGACTGATATAGTATAAATCTGCTGTGCATCATAGGAATGGACCGATGTCCAGCCTTATAACTCTGATTTTTTAAAATTATGAACAATATGATTTGGGCTAACAAAATACAACAACGGTGCAATCTTAAATGTTGGATTAACATAAATGCTTTGTATTTTTACAGGGTTCTGTTGGTGGTTAGGTTTTTGTTATTTACTAAAGCTTTTCACTAAATATAGCCTAAGAGTCTGCTCAGTAGAATACAGGTGAGGTCATCTGTGCTATGTAGATCTCAAGGAAAAGACGTAGCTTTGTGGGAAATCGTCTTATCTATAAGAAATGTCAATCTTTGGATGTTGGGGGTGGGGAGGAGGGGCCAAAGGAAGCATTCCTGTAATCCCGTTTTACAGACTACAATGTCTGTTTTTTGCTTTCCCTGTGAAGCTTATGAAATATGACCCTTTAGTTGACAAAATTTGCTTTATTTCTAGGCTTGGTCATTTTACTGAATGGCCAGTAATGAAAGTGTTAAGGGAAAGGGTTAGAAAATTATCCAGTCTGTGCTGGGATTCAATTTGCCTGGCTTAGACTCTTAACAGTGAATTGTCAAATTCTGAACTAATCACTGACTTCTCCCATTTTACTCAGTGGAGAAAGACAGATGCATCCAGGAGAGATTCTTCTTGGCTCAAGATGACTGTCTAAACTTAGAGAGATGGATTGCCCTTTGCAGGTGTCTATTTATCTTCACTAAACCACAACAAGAGCCTAGGATTATTATCTTAGCCTAAAATAACTAATTGTTTGATGTCTAAACTTAGGTAAGATAAATCCTAACTGTAATGCCTTTTTTATTTGTTTCCTACCTGTAATGCCTTTTTTATTTGTTTGCTTTACAGTTTGGTGTAAACATTTTCATACAAATGAGTAAAAGAAAAACATTGTGAGCTGTGGCATAATACAAATTCTGCTGAAGCCACTAAGAATCTTACAGCTGCTGTCTGTGAAATTTGGATCAGACAAATAATTTCCTCCTGTGATGGAGTCTCTAGAGAGTTGTCATTAATCTAATTATACAAGGAGGTTGTAGGGTCTAGACATTTCCCTCCTTAAATCCTTCTTTTCCTTTACGTACATGCCAAGTATAGACTCTAGAGATGAGATTCAACCATCCAGCTTTAGATGCCTTAAAATCATGTGGACTAAGCTAGTCACCCAGGCTTATTCAGTAAAAATGGAGAGAGATGCTCATGTCCAGAGGGCAGCTCCTCTTAGATAAGAACCTTAGGGGTAATTTGCCTTCTGGAGATGCCTGACACAACAGAAGCATGGGCAAACAATTTGCATTAATTTCCAAAGATTCACAGATGCTAACAGATAAATTGAAGAGGCAGACTGGTTCATTCTCAATGATATGAAATGAAACATTATGTTATGGTGCAAACTGAAGCAATGTTGCAAAATTAAATTGAACTGATTGTGCATGAACTTTAAAAAAACCCAAACTCTTACACCTGTAAAATTCTTCTATAATATAATCAAAATTTTCTCGAATTTTCACTATCTGATTAATTTAGGACTTTTTTTTTAATTACTAAGTAATTTGTTAGCCTATCTTCTAGAGATCATCTAGTCCAAACCCCCTGCTACAGCAGGTTTGCCTAGAGCAGGTTGCGCAGGAATGCGTCCAGGCAGGTTTTGAATATCTCCAGAGAAGGAGACTCCACAACTTCTCTGGGCAGCATGTTCCAGGGCTCTGTTACCCTCACAGTAAAGAAGTTCCTCCTCATGTTCAGGTGGAACTTCCTGTGTTCCAGCTTGTGCCCGTTGCCCCTTGTCCTGTTGCTGGGCACCACTGAGAAGAGTCTGACCCAGTCCTCTTGACATCCACACTTTAGATATTTGTAAGCATTGATCAGATCTCCTCTCAGCCTTCTCTTCTCCAGGCTAAACAGACCCAGGTCTTTCAGCCTTTCCTCGTCAGAGAGATGCATTACTGCCCTAATCAACTTCGTGGCCCTCTGCTGGACTCTCTC
>VZSC01017083.1:5796-18708 GCA_013398225.1 Steatornis caripensis
GGGCCCCTCGCCAGCCGGGACTGCCCGGGCTCGTTTCTCCGGCCCCGCCACCGCCCCGGGGCGGAGACAGGGGAGCCGCCCGGCACCCACGGCGGGCTCCGGGCGGCGAGATGGCGGCGGCACGCCTAACGGCCACGCACCCAGCCGCTCCTCGGGAGAAACTCGCCCCAGCCCCGCTCCTGAGGCGAGCGCCGTCGCGGCTGGGGAGGCTCTCGGCGTGGCCGCTCTCCCGTCCCTCACCCTCAGGCCGGCGGTAGGGAAGCGGCGAGCCGCTTCGGGACTCACCTGCGTGGGTAGGAGGAGAGCCAGGAGCAAGAGCCCCAGGCCAAGCCGCACCGCCAGCGCCGTCCCCATGCCCGTCCGCTGCTGTCCCGCCGCGGGCTTCGCTGCTGCTCCTCCTGCGGCTGCGGTCGAGAAGGATGCGCCGCTCAGCCGCGCCCGGCCTTTTTATGGCAGCGCGGGCTCCCGTGACGCCCCGCCGCCGCCTCCCCACACCTCCTCCTCCTTCTCCCCACACCTCTGCTCCCGCCCTCCATGTCCGCCGCGCCGCAGGTCGCCGCCTCCCCCTCGGCCCCCGTCCGTGCCGCGGGGGTTCCGCTTCCCCTCCCCGAGCGGGGCCGCAGGGGCAGCTACCGCCGGGCCGCCCCGCCTGCAGCGGGCCCTCGTCCTGCTGGCCTCCCCCCTCGGCAGACCCCAGAGCTTCGGTTCCCCCCACCCCGCCCCCGCTTCGGTCTTGCAGGCCGGGCTGTCTTTGTCTGGGGTCGGCGCCGTGTTCCGGTGCTGAGGGACTGGCACGGGGCTGCAGAGCTTGAGGTGCAGCTGCTCTAGAGAAACGCCTGTAAAAACATCAGGCTTTTTTTTTTAAATTTTATTTTAATAAATCAAATCATGGGTAGGGGAAGGAAAGATGAAGGCGGCTGCAAGTATTTACGAATGATGGGGGCGGTGGGTGAAAGGCTGAAGAGTCAAGATCCCATCGGGTTCAGAGCCGCCCTACCACTAATGCTCAGACTTCAGCCCACAGGTTGCGATTTCAAGAACCCTTTGGATCTAAGTATTTTATTATTGCCATTATTTCTACAAGAGTAGGAAACCTGTGTCACAAGTGGAACAGAAGGTCCTTCCAAGTGTAGCCTCTGCTGGTTCTAGCTTCTGGCACAGTAGATACTGTAGTTAAATTGTATGTTCTCCCTTAACAGACTGAAGATAGATTGTGCCGGCGCCTCACCAAGTCAGTCAGGTATCTCAGTGTACAGACAAATTAAAAAAATAGTCAGTGTCCACTTTCCAAACTACAAAAAGAGACACCAATGTGCTGATTTTATTGTGACCAAGCGGTTACGTCCATTTAAAAGAAGAGAAAGATGTCCTGTTAGATGAGACTAATCAATGGATTTTAAAATTGGATGTGTTCATGTTTATCTCAAAGTGTGAGGAGGAGATGCCCACGTTCAGCATTACATAACCCATTTGCCATCTCCAGGGGCAGAAGCGCTTTTCAGGAGTTCAGCCTGGAGAAGATAAGACTGAGAGGGGATCTCATCAATGCTTATCAGTATCTAAAGGGCGGGTGTCAAGAGGATGGGGCCAGGCTCTTCAGTGGTGCCCAGCGACAGGACGGGGGGCAGCGGGCACAAACTGTTCCACCTGAACATGAGGAAGAGCTTCTTTACTGTGAGGGTGCCAGAGCACGGGACAGGCTGCCCAGGGAAGCTGTGGAGTCTCCTTCTCTGGAGATGTTCAAAACCCACCTGGACACATTCCTGTGCACCCTGCTCTAGGGTCAGCTGCTTTAGCAGGGGGTTGGACTGGATGATCTCCAGAGGGCCCTTCCAACCCCTACCGTTCTGTGATTCTGTGAGTTTCCGAGGGCATTGCTTGGACTGGGTCCCAAAGCACAGGAAACGTGGAGATGCGCTGCAGAACCAGGTGCTGGAACTTGTGTTAGGCAAAATAGATCATTCTAAACCAAGCCCTGCACTAATTGCTTCAGAATGCCTGACAAAGCTATAGTTATTTTGTCTTTCCAGGAATAAAGGCATTTTGTAAGCTGTACCACCCAAAACATCAATCCTTAACCTTCACTAAGATAAAAGATCTGAGAGCTACAAGAAGCTTAAAGCACTCCCAAAGTAACCCTTCCCATTTTTTATAAATCCCTGATCATAGCCAGAGTCCAGTTCCTGTTAGAAGCATAGTCTATCTATAGAGTAACTACGGGAATAGTCATCAAATTGAGTCTTATGTCTCTGAATATTCACTCGTTGTCTGCTGAAAGCTAGTTACCAGAAGATGGGGTTTCGTTGTTGTATAGGTGTAAGAGGAGAAAAAAGGAATCTGTGACTGACTTAAAAGAGGGGTGACAAAGCTGAAAACTTTCCTATTACTACTTTTCCTTGCAAACAGTTTGCTTTAGTTGTCACAGTTAAAATGAAACCACAAATGGGAAGGACGGTCACCTTTTCACTCGGGAGACATGCCTAACTACAAAAAGGTGAAGTTCCCTGTGGGAGGTCATGTGAATCACGGCGATAAAGCGAGGGCTTTCCTATTCCAACACCAGATCCCCTGGCGGAGATGCCAAAGGAAGAGAACCGAGTTAGGGCTCTACCATAGCCAAAGCAAAGAATATCCTAGTGTAAAGCCGACAGAGATGGTTTCCATTATAATCTCTCCCACCTTGTTTGGGAGAAAAGGAAGCAGTATGCCATTGCATAATCCCGCAGGGGTCATAACTGGCTGTTGCAGGTTAAAGCAGCAGCTGAGACACGTTAATGTCAAAGCTGGGACAGGTGAGGGAATAACTGCCAGATGGCTCTTCCCGTTCTCTCTACCCAGTGCACCTTACCTGAGGTCTGGAACCATGTCTGTCAAAAATGATGATGACACACGGTCCTTGTGAGGTGACATGAACCAACACAGCATTATACAACTGCTCATTATTATTATATAGGATATTGCACTTGGGGCATTTTAACAAGTTTCAGTGAAAATGGGGATATCATTCTTTTTGCTAAAAATATTATAAAGTCTGTTCCTTTAATAGCCTTTTAAAAACAGAAAAATGCAGAGGTTTTAAAACTTTAGGCAGAAATGAGAAATTACTGAAATAATAAAACTATGTTATGTTTATGTTCTGAGGCCAAAAAACACGCCTCTCTGAAATATTCCTGAAATACCAATGCAAATAAGGAAATGTATTGTCAGCAAGGAAGAAGTGCTAAAAACATTTTAAGCCCAAGATTATCTTTGGAACTTTTGTCTTTGTAAGTGATAATTATAATGCCTACGTTCCATTGCATTTCTACAAGCAACTCTCCTCATTCAGGAAAACTGAACTATTCCTCCCAAACACATAAATCATCTGCACACCTAATTCCAAAATCTTTACTTTTTTTCATCTAAAGTCTATAATGAAGTCTGCAAAAGATGTATCTGAGCAAGAGACCAGGACCCAATATATGGATTTTTCTACAAGATGAGAAACATTGTAATTGAGTTGAAGACTGTACAAAGTGAAGCACTGCTATCTGGTGGCCAAAAGGCACTTCTGATTTTTTCCTGTCAGAAAAGACAATTTACCCTCTCAATTAAACATCCTTTGAGAGCAGTGTTCTCTAAGAGCTTTAATGATGCTGAAATACACTGTGAAATATTATTGTTAAATCCTCATTGTTCTGCTCACTTTATTTTTTCTGGGTCAGAATAGTACTCAGCACCTCTCCCAGTTAAATACATAATATTTTATGAGAAAGCTTAACAAAGAGAAGGGAGAAAACTACTTGGATCTTTTAGGTTAAATGTAAGTTCATCTGTATGTTCCACCAGTGACTTTTAAGTTGATTGAACTTTACAATAGTCATAACTTTCAGTCTAGTGATCAGAAGCAAAACTTGTGCTGCTTTGTATAATGCACTAACAAACAAGATCAGCTAAAACGAATGGCAGAAAAAAAAAAGCCATCTGTAAAAGGAAGCAGAGAAGTAATCTCCAAGATGTGTAAGTAATGTATTTAAATTTGGACAAGCTTTAGCAAAATAAGTGTAGCAAGAGCATTGAGCGGAATTCATAAGAACTAATTCTGACTTAACCATTAATTTGCTTTTGCCTTTTAGCTGCCAATCTTCATCCATCTAAGCTTAAATATTTTAGGAGCATCAATTGAGGAATTCTTCCTATATGAGGAAAAACTTCCTTACTGTGAGGGTGCCAAAGCCCTGGCACAGGCTGCCCAGGGAGGCTGTGGAGTCTCCTTCTCCGGAGATATTCAAAACCCACCTGGACGCGTTCCTGTGCACCCTGCTCTGGGGGCACCTGCTTTAGCAGGGGGCTTGGACTGGGGGATCTCCAGAGGGCCCTTCCAGCCCTTACCATTCTGTGACTCTGTGTAATTGCCAATGAGAATTGCTGGATCCTGTGCTCCCAGCCAGTCCTTTGGTCTCCTTGGCTGTACATAGACTGGAACTTATTACATCCTGTAGCCCATCCCAGGGTGTTCATCCATCTTGAGCTCACACTAGACTGCACTGCAGCTCTCAGTACTCACCAGGGTTATACCTATATTACGAGTTATTTTGGTTAACTCCCATCTGTGACCATGTTACGCATTTATACTTTAGATCCTGGTCTTTTGTCAAAGGACAACTTTGAAGAGAGAAATCCAGCTTTCCAGTGCGTATTGACTAGCCTGTATAAACTGATCTATGCTGACATCATCTGGTGATAAGTTTCTTTGATGTCCTTTTTTGCCGTATGGATTTTGCCTTGAGAAACTCACAGGTCAATATTTTCTAATGTACAGGAACACTATCTTTTCCTAAGTTAGGTTGGCCCTTCTCTTGCTACTTGTTTAGCAGAAAGGACCTATCTTGCAGCAGCATCAGAGCCCCAGCTGTATAATCAAACCTTGCCAGCTTTTTTGAAGCACCCTTCCTTACAGTTGCACGTTCACTATAATTGCAGAACAAGACTGAAATATTGGTGAGAGCTGGCTGGTTGAAACTCATTTAGGCAACTAGACAAAGCTGCTTGGCATGTATCTTGGGTGAGAACTTGGAATACATATTGAGGATTACATTCCCTCTTCCAGCGTAGGGTTTACATTAAATTTAAGTTTGTAGAGCTTTTAATGGAAGGCATGATTGGTGGTACTGTAAATCTCCACTTGCTAATATGTGTCGATTGGATTCAGCTATACATGTCCTCAGACATGGACCTTGCTGCCGTGATCCAGCCTCTCATTACACCAGAATTCCCATCAGTGCCACTATTTCCCTTCTATGTCGATCTAGTGCGAGAAGCACCAGGCTGCTTACTTAGAGGTATATAGTTATGGAAGTCAACAAAGCCATGGTTTCCAGCCCGGGAATCATAAGACTGGAAGGTTGAGCAGCAGTGAAATTGTGATTCCAGAAATAGTCTCAAGAGGAAATGTTTAAGAGTTGTTGCCCTAATACCCACGGATATTTTGATTTCTGGGCAGAATTCAAGAGATGGTGTCAGCTTACACAATTAGGTGAGGCTTCTGATCTGCTTGAAAGCATGCGTTTCTCCCTAAGTCAAACAAACTCTTGGGTGACATCAATACAAACAAATTAAATGGTAGCAGAGCCCGTTCTTTGGCCTTGAGGCCAACTGACACGTCTAGCCACGTCCATGCTGTTAAACAATCCTAGCATTCAGAAAAGGGTTGCCGAATCTGGTGCATGTTGGTGGGTGGTTGTCCCTGGCCTAGGCCAACCCCTGNACATCAGTACAAACAAATTAAATGGTAGCAGAGCCCGTTCTTTGGCCTTGAGGCCAACTGACACGTCTAGCCACGTCCATGCTGTTAAACAATCCTAGCATTCAGAAAAGGGTTGCCGAATCTGGTGCATGTTGGTGGGTGGTTGTCCCTGGCCTAGGCCAACCCCTGAATCATGCTCAGGAATTGTTTGGGATCGTGCTATTTGGAATTGGACAAAACCAAGACAGGGCTTTTCTTCAACTCATGGGGCATAATGTCAGATAACAGGTCTATAGATATGAAGAAGTATAAATGATCAAAGGTCATTTTCTCCATCTTTTGATTTGAGGCAGGTTTAAACGTAATTATCAGGAAAAAATCAGTGAAGGGTATTCCACAGCCCATAGGCCTCCTGTTTCTTTGCCAGGCTATCTTTGCAGAATATTTCTCTTAAGACAAAGTCTTCTTTGCTGCAGATTTAAAGTAATGATTTATTACATTGCCATAGTAAAGTGCACAGATAATAACAATGGCCCGATATGTAACAAAGTGTTTACCGGTTGAAAATATATCAAGCACTTTGCATTGAGTGGAGGAAGGAAGGGTTGCGTGACAGCAGCTGTCTACATCTAAATGAGTCTCCCTGGAAGCCCTTGATAGATGATGAAGGGAGACGAGTGCTTCTATGATGTAATTTGTCTCATTTCAACATAGACAGCTGAAACAGATTAATCACGTCCTGGAAATGCCTACATCTCTTCACTGACTATCAAAAAAGTGTAGATGATTAGCTCAGACATTTGCTGCTATATTTTCCCTTATTTTTAGGAATGGGTTCGGTTCCTTCAACCTTTCTTTACAGGATTTCTATGCATTTTTGTCACTTTCCTTTGACTCTCTCATATCTGTCTTCTTTCGACCATGTTGTCCAAAGCAGTACACTCTACTCAAGCTCAGAGTTCGGCATTCAACAACTCTATTGATGCAGCTTAAAAAGAAATTTGTCTTTTTTGCAGCAGCAGCTTCATAATATTTGTAGTCTGATGCAATTTTGAGATAATTTCACTCCATTTCTTGAACAATAGTGCAATGTCAGCACTTTTACAATCTCCTTGAATTTTCGTTCTATGAAAAGACTTATTACTAATTGCAGTTAGTGCAACCAAGTTCTCCTCACCATTAGCTTGAGCACTAGCTCTGTAAGTCCCAGTCCCATATCCATTTCTCCCATTGGGTATGATATTCTGCATTACCTCTCTTACCAGTGGGTAAAAAGTTAGTTAGTTATCCTGATACTATACTGCTACTTCATTCTGCTTTCCAAATGAAGAAATGTTCACTGAAAATGTCTGCATCCTTATTAGTCATTTAAACCAATGTAATTAGTTTATGACTGTTGGGATTTCTTCTATCTGTGACACATTTGAAGACCCATGTTTTTAGCCCTGCCTACGAAGCATTTTCTCTGGTAACAGTGGAAGTGTTTATCTTGTCTTGAGAAGCGTTGAAAATCCATATCTTGCAATTTGAATCTAGTATTCTTCAGTTTCCCTTTTTTGTTTGTTGTTATTTGCTTATTTTTTGTCTTTACTTACTGCTTTCTCTTTGCCACTAGACAGGGCAGATTTTTGCCCACAGTTATCAAAACAATNATTTCAATCTAGTATTCTTCAGTTTCCCTTTTTTGTTTGTTGTTATTTGCTTATTTTTTGTCTTTACTTACTGCTTTCTCTTTGCCACTAGACAGGGCAGATTTTTGCCCACAGTTATCAAAACAATAGTCTATATAAAAAGGGAGCTGCCTTATGGAGTACTCAGTTTCAGAATTCGTTCCTAGTCATGACTGTTGCACGGCATCCTGAAAAGCTTACTCTTTTGTAACATTTTTTGAGTAATTTCTAGTTTGAGTACGGGACAGGCCGAGACAACAAGGTAATGAGAATGAACCATGGAGAAATCTGATAAACAGAAACAGAGAAAGTTGGAGCTGTTTGTTTTAGAAGATGGCATAGGAACAAATATGATTAAAAGGTGTATAAATGGACGAGTTCTAGAAGGTAGACCAGATCTTCTTCCCAGTTCAGAGTAGGAAAATGGACTGGTCTAGGATTTGAAAAAATGAACTGCTCAAAGGAAACATGTATGGCGTGTCACTAAGAGTGTTAAGACTTGGTGTATCTTTTAGATGGTGAACTCTTTGTCACAGACTGTTGTTAGGCAAGGTGTAGAGAAGGAGGGGTCACCTACTGATGAGAACATCCAGAGTTTAAATAGCAAGTGTTGCAAGGACACGCTTCCTCGGCAGAAAGATCATCCCAGATCTTCCTGCTATGTGGTTTAGGCATCTTTTATACCTCTGGAGCTGGGCACTATGAAAGGATGAGACAGCCTTGACACCAAGCGATATGGTTATTCTGACATTCTATCCCTCCCTTTTGCACCTTTATTTATATTATTTCTTTTTTTTATACCAAAGACGTATTGAAACATTCAGATAGGTTTTTCTTTCCTAATGCAGCAATGTTTGTAAATGCTAATCAACACAACTTTGTCCCTTAGCCACAACGGATGCTGAAGTACTTTGAACAGACCTTTTTCTGCTTTTAAAAGCAAACCTGACACAAAATACAATTTTTTAAAAAAGAAAACTTTAATTGTACATAGATGGAGGAACGATGCAAATTTCCTTATCGGAAATAAATTACGTTAGGCTTGCATGCATATATCTTGAATTAATCACTATCAATTAGAGAAGAGAACACTATATTCTAAATAGTAAAGCCATTAATCTGAGGAGAATACAGAGGAAACACGGAAGTAAACAAATAATTCAAACTAATTAACATTTCCTCATGGAATGTGAAGTTTTATGGCTGACAAGTAAGGTTCAAATAAAAAACACTTAATTGATTGGCTTTCCTTTTTATTGCATTTGCCACTCGCTGTTAGCGGTAGCTAGATAAATCCTACAGCAGCAACAAAAACCAGCAGAACCTGAATATGTTCACTACAGAATGAAGGAAAGTCTGAAGGCCTGGTTTAGGAAACAGCACATTAACTCTTCCTACAAAAAAATACCGTGTTTTAGATAATATGCAAACAAGAAAGTGAGGGAAAACAAGCAAACAAATCCCATTGCAAACCTTTCACCAAACTGAGGTGTTGAAGAATTAGCAGTGGAACTGCAGAGCCTTTAATCTCTGAGTAGCTGGATTGAATACCAGGCTGACTGAAGGAAGTTACCCACTGTTTTCCTCCCATTTGCTTAACCACTGTTGTAACAGTGATTTTCACTGGCAAGGAAGCTATGTATTTCTGGTTTAGGTGGCTCACCATGCTCTGACTTATTAGGGTGGCCTCTATCAGCTTCTTTAGCACTGGTCAGAGCAGTCTGCACTGCCCACCTCCATTTTCTTTCTCATTATGCCTCAATGTGGCCTTCTACTGTAAAAGAAGATAGGCAAACAAAACCCAAATTGGTCAGGTAATGAAAAGGATAGGGAGCTAAAAAAGGATGTTACTTTAGCAAGTGCCTGTATCTCCATCACTTAAAGAAATATAAAACAATGCCTGAAACTCATCCACCTTACCTTACTCATCTAATTATCCGTCCATAATGTCAAAGATGAGTTTTCAAGGAATAAGCAGGCTGCAAGTAAAGGTGCTTTGTGAGACCTCACTCCCTTCTGGAAAGGGATTCTCTGTGCAGGACACCAACGTGGCTGCCGGAAAAAGTGGACATTAGTTCATATGTGGTTGCTGTCGCAAGAAATGAAATAGCAACACAAAGAGTTGGTAAGTAGAGAGAGAGACAAGTTCCAGTGTTCGTGGGGGTTGCAGACATTAAAGGTATCCTAAAAAGAATAAACCCAATGTTTTATAGTACAAATGACACAGTAGATGAAACGGGTAAATGTGTAAGAAAGAGAAACCAGTTCAGAGCAGTGTGCCAACTGAAAAGGCAGCAGTGGAAGGGCCAGGAAAAGACCTTCTGCTGCACAAGAGATTAATTTTCAGATATGTTCTTTAGAGAAAGAGATGGTAGGATTATTTGGTCATGAACTGGATGCAAGCAACAAGCTAGAGGAGTTGTGTCCAGGCTATGGACTAAGAAAGAGAACATCTAAGTGGTTACAATAGATGTGTAACACTGGAAGAGGTGAATTAGCAGTCAGGGAGATTTAGCTCATTATTCAAATGAGTAGGGGCAAATGTAAAGTTGGTGCTTACACGGGGACACTCTGTTTTCTCAGGCTGCATAAATATGCATAGAACACTGTCCAGTCACCTCCTCAGTGCATGTTGAAATAAGCAGTGTAATTTAAAAGCCGAGTGGTTCCAGCCAGGTATGGTTGGAAGCTAAACCTGCAGTGACAAATAATGTGGTGAGACGTGCATTGCAGAATGTCGGTCAGAGCTACTCACAGGGCTAGAGTGGCAACACGGTGCTCTTGACTTTGAGAAGCAACAAATGTCAGCAGATCTACTGCTGTCACTTAACCAACGTTGCACGAAAATAAAGGTAACAAAAAACCCTAGGCAGCAGGAAGGGAATTCTGGATTACAGATTCCAACATACAGGTCAAAAGCTATTAAGAAGTTTCTCTCAGCTATCAAAACTACAAGCCTAATCTCCTGGTGAGTGAATGTCATAGGGAGTATCCTGAAACATACAAAATGAAAATGATAAACAAGAGAGGAATTATGCTTCCTAGGCAGGAGATGACTCTACTGGAAAAAAAAATGATGCAGTTCTATGAGAATAACCATGGGAAGGAGAATACATCTTGGTCAGACTAATTCTCACTCAGACTTCAAAAGGATCCATAGACCACTGCTAATCTGCCAGAGATAAAGGATCACTGTTTCTTACCACAGCTGAAACTTTTGGCTGTGTGAGGTGTCACACGACTGAAAAAAAAAAAAGCTTCAAATCACCTGAAAGCAGCTTAAAGAACGTCTTTGTCAGATCTGCGTATGACTAGCCTGTGTTTGAGCAAAGCCTCTTGTGAGCACAGCCTGAGCGCAGGGAGCTTTGCCGGGGAGCCATTCACTGCCATCTAACGGCAAGCTGGAAGGAGAGAAAACCCGGTCTTCGCTGCGTGAGAATGTTTTGGTTATAATTACAGTTTCATATAAATAAAGTAGGACTAATGAATATTAACTTCATTTTTGCCTTTTTGTTCATTAAAAAAAGTGCTTAATGACCCAGGTTGGGAGTTGCCGAGACCTCACACAACTGGAGCACAAATGTTGAAGACAAGTGCTTTTGTGGCCTTTCTTACTCTGTCGCATGGAGGGAATGCGATGACAAAGCAGACCCATGTAACAGGGAAGGTTCTCTACAGCCTGGCACTGAATGAATCCTGACAAAAACCTTGGTAAGGATTTGCTTTTGTGTCCGAGACATAGTAGTAACATGGTATACCTTCTAACTAGTACAACTAGAACAGTCACCCATGTAGCTGGCCTAGGAAACGAAGCAAGCGTAACAGAAGTGATGCCATGATGAGATAAATCAGATGCACAATGCCTGTTCACGACACCCAAGTTACATTTCCTCTATGCCTGGAGAGGGACCTGTCTCAGTGCCACGCTGCTAACCTTCTGCGAACTGTAAGGCCTGCAGGAAGGGACACCGAGCGATGAATTGATCACTTTCTGGTTTTGTAAGACGCTGCCACTGTATCATCGTATTTGAAGAATATAAAAGACAGAGTGACTTGAGGCACGTTCTTTACCTTGCCTTTCAATATGAAGATGCAATAAAGGTGTATAATGCCCGACTAACCTAGAAAGGCGCTAATACTTATAACTTTGTTAACTAAGAGTAACATCTTCACTCTTAGCAAAGTTAGAGCATGACTTTAATCCTATGTGAGACAAAACAAATTTGAAGAGCTCTGACAAAAATGGGGTGTAAGGAAAGCTAGGTTTGGGGCGGGGGGGGTGTTGGGTTTTGAGTGTGGGGCTTTTTCGTCTGTAGAGGAGGTAGCATTTCTGCTCAGGGAATCCCCGCTGTTCAGACATTCATTTCTGTACTCACTATGGGCTACTATGAGTGCAAGGAAGTTACTCTTACCAACTTTTTTTTCCCCCCTCAATAAAGATGTATGTATATTTTAAGACATAAGGGGAGCAAGTGCTAAAAAGCTAACAGATGTATTCCCAACTGAAATTGGTCAGAATCTCACAGAACTGGGCACTGGATCATTCAAAATACATAAAGACATACAGATGTTCACAGCTTCCTTCCCAGCAAGGTTTCTAAGGAGTGGAAATTGCTTTGCCAAGGAATTGCTCCATTACAAAATATCCCTGACATAAAACCCTCTAATTCAAATGTCTTATTACAGAGTTTATACAGGTGTAAAATTAAGCAATTGCTGATAATCCCAGAGCTAATTGCACAGCAGCTGTGGCTCCATGGTTACATCACTTCCATATTTGCTGATAGTTTTCCAAGGGAGGATTGGTCTGTCAGGTGAGGTGACGGGCATTTTAAAGCAGAGCTTTAAAGCCGGAGAGCGCTTCCATCTGCCAAAATTACCCTGAACCTTGTACAGCCATTTATGTCAGGGCAGGGTGCTGCCAATCTGATGGAGCTGTGTTTTGTACCTGTTTTGTGTGGATATAGAAAATTTCCCAAATGCTGGGCGGAGTGTTTGGAAGCACAGAGAGAGGTGTGGTTGGTGCATGATGGAGAGAAAGCTGGGAGAAGACAGAAGGAGAGATGGACCTCTCCTAGTTTCTGAGCTCCAAGAGAAGGTATTGTGGATTACCTGTGGCATGGAAGAGGGACAAGTCATGCAAAGGAAAGGAACAAAGATAAACACAGGGGAAACACAGCCACAGAGGGGTTTGGATTAGGTTGTTATCACGGCCAAACCTTTCAAGTTAATCTGTGGTCAGGAAACTTCAGCATCGGCTGGGGGCACTTCCCCAGAGAGAGGTTTCCACTGACTGTTTTCCCTCTTGGGCATGGGGGCAGAGCCTGGAGGGCTGAAAACACAGGTCAGCCCTCGGCAGTGAGGTCCGGGGGGCTCGGTCTCCTAGAGGCAAAACACTTCAGCAAGCATTGCAAAGGGAAAATCAGAGGTGCGTAAAATCAAAACGACATGAAAAGCATTAACGTAACGATTCCCGAGCGCTCGGACTGTGAGATTCGGGGAGCGGCAGCGGCGGGG
>VZSC01017084.1:0-31623 GCA_013398225.1 Steatornis caripensis
ATCGGTTCTGTCCTGGCCCAAACCAGGACACCCTGCCAGAGTCGTCCAGTCAGTGCCTGGGCTGCAATTTTGAAAAATAAGTGCAAACGGGGACAGACGGTGTATGGGCCCATGGGGGTGAAGGACCACGGTAGCTACAGAAATGGGGAGAGGGTGATGACCCACTGTGTAAGGCAGGCAATGGCTTGCACCCTCTGTCGCTGGGACAAGTGGTGGAGTTTTCAGGCAGGGAGCAGCAGTGTGGGAAAGGAGGGAGTTGATTTTATTGAGACACTGGAGTCTTCTGTTCCCTGAGCCTTGGTGAGGACTGCTCCTCAGCAGGAAGGCTCCCCTGGAGCTCATGCCTTACTGGGACCATTAGGAGGGTCCTTGCAAGCCTCCTGGGACAAAGGTGCCCATCAGACAGCTCTGCGCCAGGGCACCGTGCTTTGCCTAGGCACTTGGCAGCCTCTGCGTTGCTGAGTCTCAGGGTTTGCCCCTCCTTTACAAGAGGTTGTTGAGTAAAAAAAAAAATTAAAGGTGATTAATTGCTGTAGGGGTATTAAATACCTGTTTGACAGTGACGTGTTATGCTGCATTTCACGCTATTCGATGAGTAAACATTCTACGTTCCCTCGGTATCTCTAATTCCCTTTTGGTTGTCTCTTTGCCTAGACGCATAGTTCCTCAGCTGCGAGTGCTCAACCCTGTCGTGACGTTTGGACGGTGCTTTCTAAAATTCCCCTATCAGCAGACGCTGACCCTGTGAACAACAGCAATCTTCCAGGCTGCTGCAGGGTTCTTCCACAGGTTTGGCATCCCATCTGCCTCCTGCCCTCAAATGTTGTCGGGGTGGTTGATTAGAAAAAAAAATAAAAAGCGTTCGGGATAAGACCTTGCTGTATTATATTCGGGTAGGTTCCTGAGTTTATGTTCCTAATTGAATATAACCTTTAGGAAGCAGTTAAATAGGAACCTGTCTGAGCATAAACTTTCGGAAGCAGTTTATGTTCTAGTCTTTGGGGTGCTTTCATGTGGGAGAACTTCAGAGGGTTGTGAAAAGCTGCTGCAAGGAGGCTGCCAGCACAGGGGTAGGTGTTTGTGGAAGCAGTGGTTTTGGACCCCCTGAGGATGCTGAGCCCGTACAAGTCTTGCATCTTATTTTATGCCTTTCTGCTTTCTCCTAGGGATTTTCAAAAATGTGTGTGAATAGCTGTTGTGGTAGATGTTAAGGAGTTTAAAGTTTCCTCAAAGGTCACTCTGAAGTTGCATTTGATTTCGTCCCTTATAGGCACAGAAGGAGGACGATGCTGTGCGGTACTGCAGCCCTGTGCCATGTGGGATTATCCATCCTCGCAGCTCAGTGGAGGTCCCGTTGATGCTGCAAGCCCAGGTGATAGGAAAGCAGGACACTGTTGCTCATGTCGCTGTGTTTGGGAGTGAAGAATCTCCACTGGTGAGTCCTTGGGGACGTGGGCCATTGTGCAGCTCATTTTGGGTGGGGTGCAAGTGTGCAGGCAGGGCTGCTAATGCCAGGGGTTCTTCCTGGGAAAGCACGGGCTTGTAGTATATGGCTGGCATGGACAAGGAAAGAAGGGATTCGTGGCAGAAGTGACAGCTAATGCCTAGAGAAGAGGAAGGATGGTATCCTCTTAGGCAGGTGTAATCTAAGAGTCTGCCACAGCGTTCTATTACAGGTATGTAAGACGGGATAACAAGCCCAGTCTGAAACCCAGCACAATCCCCATACTCTGCTGTGTTATTAGATGATCAGCAGCTGCAGGACTCTTGTTCAGGTGCGCGCAAGGACAACCCTGAATCCCGCTAAAGCAAGTGCTGTCTAAGAAACCGTGCTGAAGCGATGTTTTGTGCAAAGCTGCATTTCAGCTTCTCTGAAAGTCAGGTCCATCATGGCTGAGAAACATCCATCAAATCTTTTTGCCCAAAGCCCCAGCCAAAGGCACGTGAGTCTCTGCACCACTTGCTTCTGGAGCACAGAGGCTTTTTTCCTATCAGGCTTGGAAATGGAAGAGGCAAAGCCTCCTAAAAAAATGTTGTTTGTATTCAGGCATACACAAAAGCAGCAATGACAACAAAACATAAGCAAGAGAATGTTGTACCTAGTGTCCTGGCTTCATCTAGCTGAAATCTAGAACAAATTTAGGTAATTAAACTTTAATTTAAGGTCATATTAACTTTTGAAGCAGCTGGTTTAAAATGTCTTATCATCTCTCTGAGCATGAAAGAGGATGTCAGAGGATTCCTGGGAACATTAAGCTTTCTGTAACAGAAAGGAAGGCTGACATTTTGAAAGTAGTCGCAGGGATTTAAGCTTTTATTAAAATGAATGGAAACGACAGTGCTAAATCCCCAGATGCACTCAACATATTAACCCAGGCCTTTGTGGATGCACACGTAAACCAGTGAACATGAAGACCAGGCACTGCGGGCAAGTCTGACATTTGACGGAATGGTTGCTTGTCAATATAAGGCTCACTTCCCTGAAAGAGGAGGGTTTCTCCCCACTAGGATAACCAGTTGTTTAACTATCAGCTTGTTTTTTGGCTACAGATTTCTTGCAAAGCCTTTACCCTTCGGTTAACAATTTATAGTTTCAAAGTTTATCTTACCTTCATCTTTTTTTCTTTGGAGATGAATGGGTCAATTTTTTGCCCAAAGGGCGAGCAGTTTGGCTAGAGGATCCTAGCTGTCCCTAAAGAAGTGACTAGTGTGAGATTGAGCGACTGTGCGTGCCCATTAAGTCAATGTTTAATGGGCGGCATTTATGCTCAGTGGCTGGCAGCACCCAGAGACTGCGGGTGGGAACCTTGCCAGGTGTATCAACAGCACAAACGTGAGGTTTTGGCTGCCAGGCGAGAATCTCTGCATTTTCTGTAGAACTGCCATGTAGTTTAGGTGCAGTTTCAGTAGTTCCCTCACAGCTGACCCGTCCAAAGCTTTCTAGGCTAGCAGGGCAGCTAGCCACCTTGTTATACATCCTGCAGTGTGGCAGATCCTACCCATATGGATCATAGGATGCCAGTTTTACCTCAGGGAAATCCCTGCAATGTATTCCAATAAAGTAAAATAGAATCTCGCACTCATCTTGGGTGATGCCATCTGGTATTGATACCAGGTCTTTTAGGTGAAATGCAGTACAGATCTTTCATCCGGGTTGCGTAGGGTCCCCAGGGTCTGTTGCCTGGTGGTTTGTTTGCAGGTGACTGCATGCCGCTTCAGTTTGGTGTGTGTAATCTCCTGCATTAAGGAGCGAATAAAATACAGCCCTGGGGTGACTGGTGGCAAGGCAGCATCATGTGCTGTGGGCAGGGGATTTGGCAGCTGGCCACTAAGAGAATTAAGCGGTCATGCAGCCATGGCAGTCTGCCAGGGACAGATGCTCTTCATTCCGAAATGATCGAATGTGACACTCCGTACCCACGGACAAAGCCCGCGGTGCTGCTGTGGAAGGACTTGTGTGTGAGCAATATTACTGAAGACAAAGTTGCCATTTCCCTTTACTCCCTTTCCCTGTGTGTCCCGATGCCTGTAATGCTGTTGAACAGGGTTTTTCTTGTCCTTTTTAAGGTTATAGATGAAGGGGTGGGGTTGTTTTTTATAAGCCCTTTCCTTCATGAGGATATATCATATTAGTACACAGTGTGATTGAAGCTGGTGAGCCTGGGCATCCTCAACATGTTATCCTGCCCATCTCCAAAGGGTTCTGCCCTGCCTTTCCTGCTTCTACCCTGCTGTCACCTGGAAGCAAATCCAGCAGTCGAGGCACAGCTCTTCCCTCCAGCTCCTCCTTCCCAGGAGCTCTGGGCAGCATCACCCAGACTGCAGCTCCCCATGCCTTTCTTCTCCTGGAGGGATGAAAGGTCTCCCGTCATGCATGGCTTCAGGTCCTTATTTTTGAGGCATCAGCTTTGGTACGTGAGTTTTGGCTCGCTCTCGCCCAGTGTCCTGCCAAGGGATTAGCATTTCTGGATGCTGCTTCTTCTGGCTGAGTTGAACTAGGGACTCTGACAGCCATCAGTGCCGTTTCCTTGAGTCTGGCATCATTAAAGGGTTTACATCGTGGAGGCTGGTTTCTCTTGTGGTCAAATCGTGCTCTGTGCCCTCCAGTGAATTGTACAGCAGCTTGTCAGTGTTAGGAGTTTTATGCATTCAGATCCTGTTTAAGAGTTGGGGTGTTTGGAACCAGTGAAATCCAGCAAGACTGCATAAATCCTACCTGGTTTTAATGATGGGCGAAAGTGGTTTAGCCAAGGGGTCTGCATTCCTTCTCCGATAGCCTGCCAGTTCTGCAGGAGCAAAGCTTTTGGGTCTCAGACTGTCAAAAGAAAAAAAGTACTGCTTGAAGGATGTAATTAATAAGTAATGTTTGTTGTTCATATAATACCAGGAATATGCATAAGCACAAATCAGAGGTGACTAACTGGCATGATCTCTACTCTGAAGAGCCTGCTTTGCTTCGGGCTTGTGCTGGTTTTCACAGGTGTAGCTTTGGGAATGTTACAGAACTCTCCAAGTACGGCTGTGTAGCAGCAGAAGTCAGGGAGGGTGGTTTGGGCCAAGATTGAGCAGTAAAAGGGCCTGGGAGCAGGCACAGGGNGTGTATGTGTGTGTATACATGTGTTTTAAATTAGAAAACTTCAAATCGTTAACTAAGTCGTCATAACTGTTGATTATTGATTATTGAATAAGTATTGCTAGTATTGTTACTGTTAATTTTTATAAGACCCATACTTACATGTTAAATCACTTTCACTGAAATCCCAACACTACACTCCTTTAGTTATAAACCGTTGACCAAGTCTGGGACTAGGAGTGGATTCAGCCGCACCTAGACTCCTCTGAGAAGGAGTTTAGAAAGCAAGGGGGTCCTTTCTGAACCTCGTGACTCAACGGGAGGGCACTCCTTATACCCTTTTCCCTAAACCCTGTATACATCACTCCAACTCGACCCTGACTTGGTTTCCCCTATCCAACCACTGTAAAATCACTTCTCTCTGTGCCCTCCCCGCGCCGCCATTCACTGTGACAGTTGCACCTAAGCACGACTCTGACCCAATTCCCTTTCACATTCCCTTCAGACAGTAAGTAATAGAGTGAATTTTGCCATTGAATTCTGTAAAGTTGTGCTTTTTTACAAACTCACATTAAAAATCACCTTTCCCTCATATCTTTGGTGGTGATTCTTTGAGCGACCGTTAAACCTTAACCACTCTCCCCCGTGACAGCGTGGGAAACTGGGGTTGTTCATCCGTCGGATAAACAGGGCTCATGGCTTTCAGAAGGGATCACTCCAGATCCCCCACCCTTGCAGCAGACCTTCTGCATCAATGTCACAATGCTGAAAACTTCAAACAGCCATAGTTATCCCCCAGCCTAGGAGTACTCTTGGAGGTGTCTAATCTTTTTAAACTTTCTCTGGTTTTTTTGAATCTTTCCTACATGCTTCCCAGAGCAGCAAATCCATTTAGTGAGCACTGGAGAAGGACTGGTTGTCTACGTGCATCCGAGTAAGATAAATTTTGGCAGAATCCAAGTTCTACAAGATGTTTCTCAAACTCTCTACCTCTCCAATCAAAGTGTCATCCCTGCATCCTTCTGCGCAGAGATGGTAAGTATCTGTGGGGCCATTTTCCAACAAAAATGACTGGTGACTTGATTTTTATAGACAACATTTCTGTATCGCTGTCTGAGAGAGAAAGCAAGATATTCCATCACAGTGCAGGTTTCAATAAGGGCGGGTTTCATTTCCTGCAGTAAAGATGGACTCTGCTCCATAGGTTTCCCCCTGCTGACTTCACAGGGTTGAGTTACCCCCGGTGAGCATCTCTGCTTCTCAGGATAGCTGCTGATACCATGGAGATGTTCAAGGAGGCAGGTCCTGGGAACCTGCTTGATCAGCCGTTTCAACAAGGGCCCTTCAGACTCTTCAGCACCGCGATGCTGAGCCTGTCTGATGGGAGCAGCACTGTGGCAGGCGAGACGTACTCAAGCCAGTACCCTTGCCCTCGGCAGCTGCCCACTTTGGTGCTGTTTTGCTGCCTCAGTTGAAGTTTTGCCTTTTGCTGCTGCCTTAGGCCACCTGGCCATTTGTCGATGGGAAGAAGGGAGGGGGCTGAATAATTTTGGAGTTAAAATTTGAGATGGGGGGTGAACTGCATGTGTACATCAGAGAGCAGAACCGGCTCTGGCTGTCCCTTAGCCTCACTGGTGGGTGACTTGGGCATCCTTTATTCACTTGTGCCCCTGAACCCATTCTTGTGTTCTCTAAGACACCAAAGCTGCCGCTTGATTTCCTGCTTGGAGATTGCTGCAGGACGGCAAGCTGTGATTTCCCTGTGTCCCTTTTGATGGCACATCTTGAAACCGTGGCTGTTTGTAGTTAGGCTTATAGATCACAGTCTCTGCTCAAAAGAGCTAGCAATTGAAATTTTCACAGCAGTGTTGGATCAGCAATGTTACAGCACGCTGACTGGCAGCTCAACAAACTGAATGAGATTAAATGAAGGGGCAGCAACAGGGCAAGTAAAAGGCTAGTGTCTCGTTCAAAACAGAAAAGGAAAATGCTGTGATGCCGATGGCCGTGCTGCCAACTTAGTGGTGTTTTTAACAGTCACATGCAAATTGCTGTTCCTGTCAAGTTAAGCTTTCTTCTTGCTTAATGGGAGAAAAGGGCATTATCTGAGCAAGCCAAGGTGCTTTTTTGTGGATAACTTCACTTTGGGGTAGTGACTTAAGGAATTACCTGGTGTACCCCTCGTGTTCAGCTTCCCCATACCCCTCTCCCCTGTCGAATGAGTTATCTGTTCTGTGAGTTGCAAGGATCAGCACTGAGCATCTCTGCTGCCAGAAGGAAGGGAATAAAAGAAACTTCCAAAGCTGCGCGTTGGGGTGGGGCTCTTTGGGCTTGAATAGCAGCGTAGGGGCTTCATACCCTCGTCCTGTGTTGGCTTCTCCCTGCTTGCCAGGGTACCTGCAGGTCTGTGGGCCTTGGAACCAGCGTGTCATCCCTGCTCGTCCTCTGAATCCTGTGTCTGATGTACTTCTCTGTGTCAGGTTGCTTTCCCAGCTGCCAGGCAGTGCTGTTAGAGCATCCTCTGCATCCAGCAAGGGGAGGGTTTGCTTTTTTCATGGGTAGAAAACGCTGGAGGAACAGGTCAACATGAAGCAGCTGCTGCTGCTGAGCTGGAGGCTGCTGTGACCTGCTGAAAAAGGTGGCTGTTTCTCCTCCATGCTGCTGCTGTCGTCTTCTTTTTCTCTTTCCCTAAGTGTCTGATTTTTGCTGTATTGACAAGTGCAAAAGAGTTCTATTGATTAATGGAAGTGTTTGCTCTCCCTGCAGAAAGGCAGAGAGGAAAAAGCATCTTTCTTTGATCACTTCCTCCTTGTTCTTAGTCACTCTGTCTTCTGAAGGATCTTTTATTTGGCTACTAAGAATGACATCTCTCAGCAATGTAGAAGGCAGCTGCATGTCATGCCTATGTGATCAGGAAAGACAGGACGGGGTGTAGCCTAGGGTGTAGTTTTTGTTGATCAGCGGCAGCTTCCCTCTGCCTACAGAACCCCCACGCTGGGTCTGTTGTGTGCTACAGCAGGGAGGCAAATGGTGGTTTCTTGGTGCCTTGTAATGAGGGACGAGAGAGAAAACCTTTCTCTGGATTTCCTCTTCTCGCGACAGTCCTCGTTTGCGGTCCTGTCTCCTGTGGCCTGATCCAGGACCTCCCTAATCCAGAGCCCTGTGCTCCTGATGGAGCTGGTTGCTGCCTGGTTTCCAGCAGCTGTCATACAGCCTGATGTGCTGTCGTCTTCAGGAGGGTGCCTGGCGAGCAGATCCCCTTCCACCTTCCCAGCGATGAGCTACCGTCGCATTTAACTGGAGCTAAGATTGCAGAAGAGACCCAGGTTTTGTTTATTTAAAAAAGCTGCAACTGCTTATCTTGTCACTGGAACTCACTGGAGAGAAGTCAACTGATTTTCAAGCAGCTTTTGGTCAGATTCGGTGGAAGCAAGGGGAGAACAGGCAGTCCCCATTCCCAAACTTGCTTCTCTCCTCATTAGTGCAGGATTCATTTCATTTACTTAATTTCATTGCTTATTATCTCAAGCTTTTGCCAGCATTCCCTTTATTAAAGAAGCAGCCATATGGAGAGACAGTAAAACATGGAGATAAACTTAAAACTGGTGCCGATGAAGGGATGCTGCTTTAGTGATTCTGTTTCTTGTCCTGGCTGCTGGGTGATTTTTGTTGTTATCTGGGTGAATCGTGCAGGCTGCAGGGAGGGAAGGCTTTGAAGAGTGTGTTGGCATTGTTCGTGGCGCTTTCCAACTGCTCTCGCTGAAGTCGGAGCAGACTTGAATTGACAAGAGGGTGGTTTTTAAATCTACTATAAATTATATTTTTTTTCCTCCAAGCATCTGAATAATTAGCCAGCCTGCCAGTGTTTGCTCCTAGTGAGACGCATGCAGACAGCACCATGCCCTTTGAATGGTATCTGCAATGCTATTTGGAAATGCATTTTAAATTAACTTTCCAGGGTATAGGCAGCGCTGGCCCTCAGTATGCAGTCACTTCCAAGGTGAGCAGAGCTTTTGATGATAAGATGCACAAGTTTAACTCTTTCCAGCGTACCAGAGCCTCATGGTGCTCCGAAAGATCCCCTTCAGACTCTCAAACCATTGGCTTGGCTTTTAAAGGCTGTGTTTTGCTAATGCAGCCATACCAGTTTGCTGATTTCCACCCAGTTTGGTCTTGCCGGAGCTGGAGGGAACCTTTTGTTGTAGCTGACCACTCCTGGAAACACACAGCATCGGTCATGAGCAGGGGTTGTGGAATAGGTGCCTGATGCTTGGCCGCAGGGAAGAGTTTGGTTTTTATCACATCAGATATCTTATATGAGTTCGTGCCCTTTCAAAACTGCTGTATTTCAGTAATCGAAGAAACTGTCGTTCTGCTCGTCTAGGGAAGCTAAACTTGTCTGTATCATGTTGCACCCAATGGCCAAATGAATGAAAGAAGAGTAGAAGTCTTCAAGGCAATTGTGCTCCTAGAAACAAGAGTGACTCGGCAGAGTGCTCTTCCCAAAGGAATAGCAGGAGGAGTTTGGTTATTAAGTGTTGTGCTTGGCAGCCTTGGGCCGAGCCCTGCCCGTGTCCTGGCTGGTGAACCCCGACGTGCAGAGCGGTGGCACTGGTCTCCCCGGCTCGGTGGGGAAGGCAGATGGGATCTGGAGTGGGGTGAGCTATGGACAGGGGACACCAATGGAGACAAGCTTCGTTAGCTCGCTCAGCAGCCTGCTATTAGCTGAAGCAAGCATGACAAATTAGGCTTCGTTGTCAGTGGCAGCCAGTTCCACACTTTAATTTTTATATTTTTACTGGCTTTGGAGGTTCTGCCTTTTGATTTCATAAAAATCCCCTTGATGGTGGTGCTCTGGGGCAGAGGCCAAACCAAAGTGATCCCCGTGCACTTGCCAAGGAGATGCTGGTGCTGAGGTGCTAGGAGGCGGCAGTTGGTGGGAGCATCTGGCCAACCTCCCGCTCTCATCTGAGGCTCGGGGTTTTTTGGGGCTGTTTTCTGCCACTGGCACTTTGTGCAGCTAAAGAGTAGCTTTGAAATGAAGAATGCAGGGTGCCCCCCACCTCAGGGCTGCTAAAACACCTGGGGTAAAGCTCTGCGCACAACTGCTGTAGGATGGGAGTTCATTTCCCTTCATGTGCAAACTCCACAAGGAGCAATGGGTCTGCCTGACTCGGTGTTAATGCTCTCTCACTGGAGCTGTGGCTCGTTAAGAGGGACAGCTGCATTGTGGCTATCAAGTTCTCCTTCCTCTTTCACTTGTGCATGGCCATAATGACCTGATCATTTTAACTAGCTTGGAGCAGCCTCAAGAGAACAAAGTGTGGTTGCTCCTCGGTCGTCCTTTGGGGCGGGCATCCATCCATCCATCCATGTCTCAGGTGGACACTGGTGTCCGTTATAACCAAAATTTGGCAGCTCTTATTCACAATGGGCACCTATTCTGGGAGAAGCTAACCATCTTGGCGTCGAACTTGATTTAAGTGATTGATCCCTACCCTTGCCTGGGCCTCTGATGTCCAATAGTGCCAGAAGTTAGATCGTAGTCTCTAAAGTGATGGAGTTTATTAGCATGGCTCCGAGAGATTTCTGGTCTCCGGGACATGGCCTGGGTGAGCATAGGCAGAAGCCGACCCAGAAACCTGGGTGAATCTGGTCCGGCAGAACCTTGTGGTGCTGGCAGGTCTCCTGTTCAGTGATGGTGCTGTGCTGCCCCTTGGACCCACACCAAATGCTAGCTGAAGGAATAAGGACGTGATGGATATTGTGCTCCTCCGAGTGGGCTGTTGGTCTGGCAGGGCATGGTGGGGCTGTGCTGGGTCGCCCCTGGGAAATTTGAAATCTGGCTCCATCAAGACAGCCTATCATTATTCCTCAGTGATAGTTTCTTGGGTACAATTTACTGCCCGGGTTGTTGCCAAGCTTTGATAAATGAGCTTTGTCAGATAGCAGATTTGCAGATGCACCTCTGGAGCAGAACTATCAGGTTTCCTTTTCAAGCGAGCTACCCTGTGTCAGCATGAATCAAAGGGAAAGTTGTACATTAATGTCAATGAAAACCTAACGCCTGCTGGCTTGGCATGAATGTGTTGGCTGGGTAGCCCCAGGTATGCACACCTTTGCCCTCTCCTTGAAGCTCTTCTCCTTCCTCATGTCCTGTTTGTACTTTAAAAAGACCAAGGCTGTTTGCCTGGGATCTAACCAATTTTTTGAACTTTCCCTTGTGGAAATAACACCTACCAGCTGCAGTCAGGCTACATGCTCAAGGAGTAGGTGCTCTCCACCAGTTTGATGCTGGGAAGGAGACAACGTTCTCCAGCCAAGCTAGGACTGTAAGATACCAACACCCCTTTTTGCCTAGCCCGTGATCTAGAGTCCTGCTTTATTTCTGGAGCTACAAACCCATGCTTAGGCACTGGGACAAGCCAGTATAGAACACGACCTCTTTTCCTTTCCTGCCAACCTTATTTGTTGTCATTGCGTACTAAGAACCTACACGGGCACTGTGACTGGAACGATGCGCTGCTGTCCTGGTCTTTTGCTGCGGCTTTGCTGTAGCCCCTGTGCTGGTTCCCCTGGGAAAGCAAGCTGGTGCGGAAAGCTGCTTTCTCAGACCTTTGTGTCCTGAGGAAAACGCCTCCATGGCAGAGCAAGATTTTGTCTGTTAAACTGCACCCCATGTTCACGAACCGGCTATTTTAGTGTTTTACAGTGAAATAGCAGGTTCTGCTGCGGCTTTAGGTACAGCTGTAGATGGTGGTGGGAGCACTGGTCTGAGTATCCGTGGGAAGCGGCGCCATCCAGCACTGGTCTGTGGTTTCCAAGCTCAAGAGCAATCGTGCAGTCGTGCTGGAGCACATCTGTAAACACATTTAAAGCCATTCTTCCCTCTGTGGCCTTTCTGCCTAGTACAAAAGTGTGGTCTGGGCAGTTTTAATCACGGTAGCAAATGGTTTTTCCATAATGCCCTAGGAAACCGAGCAAAGTTAACCATTGTGAATTGAAGTGCTGCTGTTGCTAATAATAGAGATCATCAATAAACGGTTTTGTTTAGGGAATTGGGATCTGGCTCAGAGGAGACGACCTGTTTGGAACAGGAAATGAACTATGGCTATGAGGAGGGCTTGGGGGAGAAGTTCTGGGTGCTGGGGTAGAGCACATTCACAGCTGGGTCTTACCAAGTAACAACAAATCTTTAGTGGGGCCCTTGATGCATGACATCTTCAGGAACAGACCCTGAAAAGCAGAGGAGAGTCTGCAAAAGCAGGTGGAGGGAGGTGGGCCGGGAAAGAGGAGCAGGGCTGTAAGCTGTGCTTGGAGGCCCTTGTTGTCATCTGGTAAATTAGATCAGGGCTTAATTACAAGCTAAAGGGAAAATCTAATTTTGATGATAGAACAATGCATATGTTTATAATAACAGAGAAACAATCACATTACAGCAAAGCCTGTGTTGGAATTAATTTCCTCTNAAATGAAGGCGGTCTCCAAGCTATTAACACCTCAAATTGCTCATTAGGAGCCCGGCAGAAGGGCAGCATGTTGGATACTATTTCTGGTCCCCATTAAGCCCTGTTGGTCTTCTAAATTATCAGATCAAACTAACTCAGTCTGACGTCGAGGGAATCAAACATCAGGTCTCAGGAAGGTGAGATCAGTAGAATTTAACCATCCATACATCTAGCCTTGCTGGAGCCCATCATCAGAGACTCCCAGCACCAATCAGACACACACATTTATTTTGGCCAGCAGAGAAAAATGTTGTTTCTTTGCTTGGACCAGAGTCTGTGTGCTTAGACCTCATCTTCTAGTTGTTCAACCCCATTTTTTTCCTCCTTACTCTTTAGTCACTGCTGCTACTTTGAGCAGAGCGCTCGTAAGCAACACGATCCAACCGCTGCTGTGTGGTTGGACGTGCCCAACTCACGCCAACCCATGCCCCTTCTCTGGCACTGTTGAGCCATAGATCTCTCGTGGTCGCTCCTCTTCTAGACCTGTGTGGTTAGAGACAGACAAAGAACAGTCTCTCCTCACCCCTTGGACCTCTGGTAGCTCAAAGTTGAGTTAAGCCTTTGCACCAAGATGTTTTCTGTGGCGTTGGAATGGGTCTCCAGCATCACCCAGCAGGAGACAGTAGATATAGAGCC
This sequence comes from Steatornis caripensis, assembly GCA_013398225.1. NCBI lineage: Eukaryota > Metazoa > Chordata > Aves > Caprimulgiformes > Steatornithidae > Steatornis > Steatornis caripensis. Next base: position 12,718 of record VZSC01017084.1, read on the forward strand.
AAATTCAAACATTTCCTCATGGAAAAACCTTAAAGGTTTCTTCTGCAAGGATTGGTTTGTTCTTTCTAAGGGCAGTATCCAGCTCCTCAGCTTCATTTGGGATTCCTGTCAAAAGGAAGACATTAAATCCAAAGGATATACAAGGATTTTCTTAAAGACTGTGACAGAGGCTGCCAAAGGCTCATTCCCAAACTTCACCGTTCTCTAGAGTTTTCATCCTCTATTAAGGATCCATGCCTCGTTGCTTTCTTGGAGCGTTGCTGTTCCTGCATCACCTCTGTCCCCTTCACGTGAGATGTGTTCGCTCCCTGGGATAGAGCCAACACATGCCGAGCGGTCCGTGCATCAGGATGGATCAGCAGGGAGCTCTGCGTCTCCGTGGCTTGTGTCAAACCCCCTCTGTGTGTTGATCCGACATCTCCGGAGAGTGAGGACTTCTTGGCTACAAATGCAGAGTAACGAATTGCCAGTAGATTCTTTGCAGGAAGGGTTTGCTGAGCTAAACGTGTAGAAAATGACTCTTTCCTTTTTGTATCTGGGATTTTCTCTGCCAATTTGTTTTGAACAAACTGCTCTTCCCAAGTGGATCTTCCTATAGCATTAATAACTTCTTGTGCCTCTGCCCTCTCTCCTTCCATGTCCTCTGGCAGGCTGCGCTGCAGGGACTCTCTGAGCCAGATCCCAGCCTTGTTACTGACCACAAAACCCCAATTCTCTGTTAGATTTGATGGGTTTTTTGCTTTGCTGTTTTTATAACTGGGAAGAAATGGAAAATGCAGACAGTGAAAAACAGTGCAAGGCAAAAATCTGACAGCAGTGCTCTGTCAGGCACAGGAGGGGAGAGGTAGCAACAGCAGCAGCAGGAACACACACCAGAAATGCATGCATCTCTTGGTGCTGGGGAGTCTCAGATGAGTAACAGTACAGAGCATGTACCCCCTTCTTGCCCCCCACCCCGCTGATATCAGGTCCTTGGGACAGTACATTTTGGGCGTTGGTAGCCCCACGGGTGCTGCTTTTCATGCTTAAATCCCATGGGTAACTTGAAAAAGGAGAGCCAGGTCGTGATGGAGACGTGCCACTGACGCGTCCTTCAGCTGCATGTGGTTTGGCAGCAGCGGAGAAGCGGTTTGCTCAGTGTAATGGAGAAGTGGGCTCTTATTTCTTGGAGATGGAGTCTCTCGGAGCAAGGGCTGGATGCTGGGCCCACTTCATCTCTCTGGGCTGGCAGGCCGGCTGGCGTGAACATCTCATGGAGAGGCTTGTGGACAGAGACACTGAGGAGCTGAAGCAAGGGAGGCTTGGGGAAATGTGCTACCTGTTGCACCCAGACAGAGCAAAAAGTAAATACAGTGAGTGCCAAGGAGGCGTTTGGAGTCAGGAGTAAGCAAAAGTATGTTGTTGCCAAGTCTGTGTTGGAGACAAAACCCCAGATACTGGGCGTGGGGTGGTGATGCTTTATCAGAATAGAGGTTGGGGGGTGATGATGTCCCAATTGCAGCATGTCTGTAAGCTTCTCTACCTTCACCTTCAGCACGGTGACCCTCGCTGTGCACACTCCCTGCCTGTCCCTTCCCGCACACCACTGGTTTTTCCCACCTTGCTTGCTGGGAAGCTGCAGGTCTGAGACAGTTTCTGCTGCCCCAGGGCTTCCACATGATGGTTACACCGTCACACACCTGGAGGGCTTTTACCCGGGCCATTGCAATGGAGGTTGGAGCCCAGAAGGGCTTTGTTGCACAAGGGTGACAGACCTTGAGAGCTTTCATTTGCCTCGGCAGGCTGGGGATCAGCCCCAGGATGTTGGAAGAGCACCTCGAGGGCAGGGGAGGAGAAGGAGAAAGCATTGCTTGGGTGAAAAACCCTGCATGTCCCACCCGAGGTGCTGTCAGGCAGCCGGCTGTTTCCCTGGCTTTGTCCTGTGCCATCAGCACAAAGCGTGCGAGATGTCCATGTGTCATCCACGTCACGACCAGGCTACGGTTGGGTGGGGGTTGCCTACTGGTTTTACAGTCAGCAAATGCTGACTCCTTGCTCCGGCAGCAACTTTCGGCTAGTGAACGTGGGGAGCAGCCGACTTCTCTTTGCTTTCTGAACATCTTCATCACCCCAGGCACAGGGTGGGAACCCGAGGTGCATTTGCACTGCAGTCAGCATCCTTCTCCTAAATGCCGTTACAGGAGGGCTTATGCTTTAATTCCCTCTGGGCTGCCGCCCAAGTCCAGTCTCTGCAGAGCTTTACTGTTTATGAAACAAAATGTTGATGTTTCCTTTGTATTGTATTTTTTTGTTGTTTGTGGGAACAGCTTGCTGTTGTACCCTGGCTGAGGGAGAGCAAGAGCATTGATTTGGGAGCCGCTGCTGTCGCTTCGGCTTCGTCTCTCTGGTGGGGCACTGAGTAGGGAAGCTGTCGGATGAAGTCGGTGTGGCAGGATAGGCTATTTACTCCTGTTTTATTTGCTGACCTGCTGTCACTGCACGAGGCAATGATGAGTAAGGTGACATAATTTTCCACACCTTTTTTGTCTTAATTTCTCCATCTGTTTCTCACCCTTCACTCTTCCTGCAAGCTGTGCATCAGACAGCTTTCCTTAAGGGAAAATCCTCCTGAACCCTCTAGCATCACTCCACCTAAAAGTGTCATTTCTAGCGTCGCTCTGCTCTTTGCTGGTGCATCCTTGTCTTCATGGAGTAGCTGAGAAATCTTTGAACTCTTTAGGAGTAGGAGCTCCAGCCAAATTTGAATCCACGTGTCAAACCTTTACATGTTTTCCAGTATAAATCTGCACTGGGGATTTTTGTGCTAATTCCTTCTAGTATTCCTTCTAGCCCAAAGTGCTTCCTAGCACAGAGGTGGTGAAGAACCCAGCGCTCCTGCATCTTCAGCCCTGAGCTGGCTGCTGCCGAGACAGAGACCAGCAGCAAAAACCCTTCCAGAAAACAGGGATTTTGTCCTGTGTGAGGCGGGGCTCTCAAGACAGGGTGACTGGTGCTCGTCCTTCTGTCCTCCTTTCCCCTCAAGACACTGATGTCAGGATGGTGGATGGGCAGCATGAGTTTGGGGTGGGTTTTGGATCCTTTGCTGCTTACTGGCTGGATTAAAGCAGACAATGAGAGTACAAGTCAGGGAGGTCATTTCCCAAGACATCATCATGTGTTTCTTTTTCAGAAAGGGTGGGCCCTACCCAGCACGTGCCAGTGCTTTGTTTTCCTGTTGTCACAGAGCAGAGCAGAAGCAATTCCTTTAAAAGCCAAGTGGCCAAAGCCAATATTTTGGTCCCCCAATGGTTTCTTTGCTAGTGATGCTTACAGGGTGCCTTATGCAAGAGCTCTGCCTGCCTGCACTGAGATCTCCCCTGCGCTGGCGGGGAGTGCTGCCCGTGACCACCAGCTCTATACGCACTAGGTGAGGAGCCACCCTGTGCTGACAGACTCTGTTCAATGACACTTTAAAAAAAAGAAAAATCATCTCTCATCCAGCTGGCCCAATTCTTCAACCCTGAACATAGCCATGGCGTGAAGAGCTGCTGTTATGGCCCTTGTAGCTGGGAAGGAGCACCGATGGCCATGCTGCTCGCAACAGCAGATGGATTGTCTTTGCCAACTCAGAGAACACGTAGCGATTGGGGAAAGAGAGTATGGAGCCTGTGCTCAGGCAGCCCAGGTGAGGACTGTGGGACCTTCAGGATGTATCAACCTAAATCTCTATCTCCTGACCCAGAGAGGGAGGCAGGCAGGGGCAAGGAGAAAGGAAACCTTTAGCTCTTTACAGCACAACAGCTTGGAGAGGACTTCAGCTCACAAGGAGATTTAATGGCCCTCTGCAAGGAGTGGGGCAGCCCGAAGAGATGCCCGCCCCAGAGTCAGTGGTGTGGGATGGTGCAGGAACTATTGATTTATTCCCCACCACCCGCTTCACGTAGTGGAGGGAGGCAGGAGTCCTGGGGAGTTCGGTGCTCCGAGGGTCCCTCTGCGCGAGCTGGCATGCCATGCATTTTTGAGAGCGCCAGACTTGATGCTGCCTTTTCAGCTGCTCTGCCCCCGGGAGAGTCATCTTTCTCCTCCGCAGGAAACCTTTCCAACTGTGAGCTTGCTTTGCTTGCTTCGCTTGCTTCCTCTTCAGTGGTAACTGTCACCTCTCCATCACCATGCACTTGTCCCCGGCTGTCCCTGGTGTCACCTGGACCGGGCCAATCCTCTCTGGTCGTCCCTCGCCCCATCCCCAGGAGCTCAGTGGGGCCGTTGGGCTGTGAGCATGTTTCCTGGGAGTGCATTTGCCTTGCTCTTGGTAAAGCAGGGGGTAATTATTTTGCGCTATGCAAGTTGCCTTTAATAGTAACTCAGCAGCGATGTTAGCTCGCCTTTTACACAGGGTAAAGGCACCCGCAGCCTTAAATCTGCAGTTTCTGCCAGTATGAGGAGCCACGCTCCTTCTGGGCAGGGGTTGGATGACGATGCCAGCATTCTCAGCAAGATGGAGCTTCAGTGTCTGTCTGATTTATTTTGGCATGCAACCCTAGGAAGTACATTCAACTGGAGCTTTTTTTGGTTTGTTTTTTATTCTGTGTTCGTTATCATTGCTGCTTTACCTTCTCCTGCCTTTCTGGGCGGTGATCCGTTGTGGAACCCCATTGGTGATGCCACCTGCCCAGGACATGCCAGGCAGCCCACATCAGCGTGGGCCAGTGGAGACACCTTCTGGGGTTCAGCAGAAGCGGTCGGAATGAGCAGGGACATTTTCTTCTGGGTGAGGACTTCAGGATGTGCTCCATCATTTCGTCAGTCTCGTTTTCCTCGTTCTGCTCTTGGCACCGTGGAAGGGCAGTGATGCTAGCTGGCGGGCAGAGAGGCCGGCAGCCATGCCGTGACCTTATCCTTGTGGTTTGGCTTTCCTATGGCACCCCTGCAAGTCATTGTGCTTGCTCGGCCTGGGGTCGTGAGCTCTTCGCGTGCTGCCACAGGGTTCAACGGGGCACCTGGAGCGCAGGAGTGCCTGGGCAGAGCCAGGTACATGCTGGTCCTCCACCCCCAGGATGCCTCAGCTCAGGCTTGAGCTGCATTTTGGCTTCTAATAGGGTGAAGGTGAGCTGCCAAGCCCACCCAGTCTGCTCCTTACCATCCCTGTTCATCCCTTTCACAAACATGAGATCCGGTTCCAGTCTCCTGCAGCCTTTACCCTAAGAAGAGGACAGATCTCTCTTCCCATGAGTGGGAGCCTTCTGCTGGCCTAACGCACCCAGGACCAGTCTGCTGCTTGCAGCTGGTTATGCTCAACAAGTTCTTTGGCTCCTTCCTGCTTCCTGATATTTTTAACCTTTGCAGCCATACCCTTTGTGATTTGCCAAGCTCTTGGCGCTTGCCCCAGTGAAGACGTCTCAAAATGGTGAACATCCAGATCCCTGCCACAAAAACGTGTGGAGCGTGTCTCTCCTTTGCTATCTGTTACTGGAGTCACCATGGTTGTCTGTTTGCAGAGCCAAGTTTTGAAGTAGCTGGTAAGATTGTCATTGTTGCTGATTACTTTAAATAGCATCTCCAAATGATAGCTGTCGGGGCTTGTTTAATTCTGAACAAAGACTGCAAACTGTATTTATCGTCAGAGCTGCTGATTTGTTCAGAGGGACCTTTGGCCGGAGTCTGATTGAGAAGCGTTTTTCTGTCCAATAGAGAATCCGGAGCCTCCCCCCGCCTCACCTGACGCTTGTAAATCACCTGGCTGATGGGCAGAGCGTAAGGAAGGAGAGGACTCACTGGGTAATGTTTTGCTGTCTGTAAAATCAGTGCAAGGCAGAATAACTCCAGTAAAGTCAGCAGAGACTTCTTCTAGGGATGTAACTTGTCAAGAGAGGCAAGTACCACTGCCTAAGGGTGGTCTCCACAAAGACCCACTGTGCCCGCAGTGCCGGTGGGGCTGGCCCTGATCCGGCTTAAGTTGGACCCAAGTGGCCAAGGAGCTTTATCACCTGCACCCTGCAAAACTGGACCAGCCACACCCCATGGAAATACCCTGGGAGAGGCATGAGCTGTGTCAGACGGAGCTTGAGGGGCCTCAGATCCTTCTCTTCATCAAAAGTGATGGTACAGTTGAGGTCTGTGGGCTTCAGCAGGAGCCAAAGACTCTCAGCACACCCCAAAATCGAATCCTGTGGCTCCTGCTTGAAAGGTGCTGGTGATTTGTTCTTGCTGTCCCAGGAATGTGAAATTCTTCACTACTTTTCAGTGGTAACATCCCCGCATCCACTCCTACACAATTTCTACTTTCAAACAAGAAATAAAAATTCTCTCTCAAAACTGACATGTTTTTGACTCAAGTGGCCGTTAAAACTGTATATTAACTTACAGTTAATTAATACTCAGTCACAGTGGGACATCCCCAGATCCACTCACTGCGTTCAGATGATTGCTGAATCCAGCCTAATCATTTCCAGCGTGTGCAAGACAGAAATTGGGAGGCGTCGGATCTCGCTGCAGTGATGTTGCTTCTCTGTTTCTCCACTGCCTGGTCTGAAGTTCAGTGGGTGGTTCAGTACATACACAAACCTGAGCTCAGCAGATGAATTTATCCTGGCAAAGAAATAGCTGTCGGGGCTATCTGGATGGAATGCAGTTCAATATTTGCTATTGATGAGGGCAAACCATCACCACGACCTTCCTCAGCTGCTGGCCAGGTGGCCCAGCTCAAGCCCGGTGTTCCCGGCTGGTGCACTGGGAAGGTTTTTGGTTTACTCCTGTGTTATATTAATTTTGCTTTCAGTTGCAAACACTCTCGGGTTCTCTGTAGCTTGCTCCAAAATACCTTTTTAATATGCATCCGATGTCCTGAAGGAGAAATGGAAGTGACTTGTTGGGGGTCTGGAAGCCTGTTTAGATGCCTCGTGGGCGTGCGGCCTCCAGTGCTTTCCCCTCTGATAACCCGAGAAGAGCTCATGCTTTGCGGGGAGGCTTATTTGCACCCCCTGCCGTGGCTGTGCCGAATGGGTGCATCAGCACGTGGTCCTTGGGGGNATCCCCAGATCCACTCACTGCGTTCAGATGATTGCTGAATCCAGCCTAATCATTTCCAGCGTGTGCAAGACAGAAATTGGGAGGCGTCGGATCTCGCTGCAGTGATGTTGCTTCTCTGTTTCTCCACTGCCTGGTCTGAAGTTCAGTGGGTGGTTCAGTACATACACAAACCTGAGCTCAGCAGATGAATTTATCCTGGCAAAGAAATAGCTGTCGGGGCTATCTGGATGGAATGCAGTTCAATATTTGCTATTGATGAGGGCAAACCATCACCACGACCTTCCTCAGCTGCTGGCCAGGTGGCCCAGCTCAAGCCCGGTGTTCCCGGCTGGTGCACTGGGAAGGTTTTTGGTTTACTCCTGTGTTATATTAATTTTGCTTTCAGTTGCAAACACTCTCGGGTTCTCTGTAGCTTGCTCCAAAATACCTTTTTAATATGCATCCGATGTCCTGAAGGAGAAATGGAAGTGACTTGTTGGGGGTCTGGAAGCCTGTTTAGATGCCTCGTGGGCGTGCGGCCTCCAGTGCTTTCCCCTCTGATAACCCGAGAAGAGCTCATGCTTTGCGGGGAGGCTTATTTGCACCCCCTGCCGTGGCTGTGCCGAATGGGTGCATCAGCACGTGGTCCTTGGGGGCCTGGGCAAGGACACTCCGTGTGCGGGTACCACGCGCTATGGAAGCAGTCTCAGCACTGTTAAAACTCTTGCATTTAATGCGAGGGGGTGGTGGCTTCTGGCCCATGCCCTTGGTGATGCTGGGCCCTCGGGCATTACCATTATGGTTCCGAGGTGGCTGTCCTGATGTCGGTGGCTCTCNAGTACATACACAAACCTGAGCTCAGCAGATGAATTTATCCTGGCAAAGAAATAGCTGTCGGGGCTATCTGGATGGAATGCAGTTCAATATTTGCTATTGATGAGGGCAAACCATCACCACGACCTTCCTCAGCTGCTGGCCAGGTGGCCCAGCTCAAGCCCGGTGTTCCCGGCTGGTGCACTGGGAAGGTTTTTGGTTTACTCCTGTGTTATATTAATTTTGCTTTCAGTTGCAAACACTCTCGGGTTCTCTGTAGCTTGCTCCAAAATACCTTTTTAATATGCATCCGATGTCCTGAAGGAGAAATGGAAGTGACTTGTTGGGGGTCTGGAAGCCTGTTTAGATGCCTCGTGGGCGTGCGGCCTCCAGTGCTTTCCCCTCTGATAACCCGAGAAGAGCTCATGCTTTGCGGGGAGGCTTATTTGCACCCCCTGCCGTGGCTGTGCCGAATGGGTGCATCAGCACGTGGTCCTTGGGGGCCTGGGCAAGGACACTCCGTGTGCGGGTACCACGCGCTATGGAAGCAGTCTCAGCACTGTTAAAACTCTTGCATTTAATGCGAGGGGGTGGTGGCTTCTGGCCCATGCCCTTGGTGATGCTGGGCCCTCGGGCATTACCATTATGGTTCCGAGGTGGCTGTCCTGATGTCGGTGGCTCTCACGCAGCCTGAGCTGGCAGGGTCATGTCATCCCATGTGAATCTTCACATGCAGTTTGCAGGAGCGGTGTGATTTCTAGCTCCTCTATTTTGGGAGGCTGGTGTGGGAAGCGGTGTGAAGCTGTGTCCCTAAGAGGCTCAGACACCTAGAGACAACAGGCTGAGGTCTTGTTTCCAACATATCGGAAGTTGGGGATGGTGGGTGGCACAAGGTTGTCCTGGCCCTAGCAGGAAGGACTCCTCTCTCCGTGGCGTCAATCCGCCTGTGCTGCCGTTAAATCCCCGCGGTTAATTCCTGGATGCGTTTTGTCTCATCTGAGGGGTGGCCAGGTTGGAGGAGACAGACCCAGAGGGCTTAACACCTTGCTTTCAGCCCCTCCAGCTCCAGGCTGACCCGCGTATGTCGAGAGGCTCGTTGTCTCAGCCCCACGGTGCTGGTGGGGGCAATTCCAGGGCCCTTTGGCCCCTCTGGTTTGGGATGGGTCCTCTCTGCAGATGGAGGAGCTGCTCACTGCTCCTTGCCTTCCTCCCTGTGTTCGCAACCTCGGCATGAAGGTGCTGGAGAGGATCGAGCATCAGCCTGAGCTGCTGCTGAGCTTCTTATCTTCCCCTTCCTTCTCCTTTTCTGAGACAACTCCCTTTCCTCCAGCACCAGGAAGCTGCCCAAGTTCAGGGCTGCTGGAGGTGTCGAGCCGTGTGGTTGCCCACCCCGACACACATTAAGGTGNCTTCTTATCTTCCCCTTCCTTTTCCTTTTCTGAGACAACCCCGTTTCCTCCAGCGCTGGGAAGCTTTCTTGTCTCTGGTCAGAAACCAGGCAGCCTTTCTACTGACACCTTGGGTTCCTCACTCCCTTCCTTTTCATGCTTCTTGTTATTCATTTTGACATATCCCCACTGCAAAAAGTCCCTCGCTGTGCTCTGTGCTTCTCCGCAGCAGGTCTCGCTAAGCACATCATCTCCCAGCACCGAGTCCCAGGGGGCTTCTGCTTTAGAGTGAAAAATATTGTTGTTGTCTGGGCACCGCAGTCCTGTGAAGTTGCCTGAAACCATTCCATAAAGCTAAAGGTAATTTAATAAATGATTATGGATTTTCTGTCTCAAGAGGGTTTACCTCTCCTCAGGAGTTATTATTAACCCGCAGTATTTATCACAAGCGGCTCTAAGAGCCGCAGTTTCATTTCCTTGCTAGGATGGATCGCGGCTGGCAGTTCTGGGACAGCTGCCGTGATGATGGCCGGACTCATGCACTGAACTAGTGCATGGCTGGAGGGCTTCAAAGTGCTCCTGGCCCTGAGTGTTCGTAGCCCTGTGCTGCAGGTATCTACCTTCTCGCAGAGGAGAAGCAGCGTTCAGCTGCAGGCTGCCCAGAGGCACCACTGTTGCAGCTGAGCTGGGTTTATTTCATCCTTATGCAGATGCCGAAGTTGAGGGCTGCTGGAGGTGTTGAGCCATGTGGTTGCCCACCCTGACACACATTAAGGTGCCTCGAGTGAGAGGAGCAAAGGTTGTGCAGATGGGACTGGAGATGGATGATGCGCAGGGCTGAGTGAACGCCTTTGTCCCCTCCAGTCCTGGTTTGTCCTTCCACGCAGCCAGTGCTGATCGGGGTCATCTTTGTGGTCCCAGCAGCGGGCACAGGGAGGGCTGGGTAGAGGTGACAGCACCGCTGCTCATCGGCCCCTGCGTGGGGAAGCTCACCTGAGCAAAGCCTTGTTCTTGCATGTGGTTGCAGGGAGGACAAGTCAGGTGGGACCTCTTGGGGACTGTGAAGAGCAGAGCCTCCAACCCAGAAATGAAACCCAACCTTAAATAAAAACCTAGAAAGCGGAAGACAAATACCCATTTGTGAGCACATCCTTAAAGGCACCGAATTCCCAGCTGAGAATGAAGCCCCCAGGTTGCTGTAAAAAAAAAATCTGCCTTGTTTGACTACGGGAAGCACTTGCAAATAGGCACAGTGACAGGCAGGCGTGGTTTGAGTGTGTCCCTCCATGTGGCATTAGAAATACAAGCAGAGTTACTGCGAGCACCTCCTGTGCCTTAAAACAGGGAATATCATCCGAGTCTCCTGGGAATGTTTGAAAAAGTTGAACCGCATACTTTTTACTGACACATGTCGGTCAAACTATAAACTCGTCTCTGTTCATAAAACGAGCCGTTGAACTGCTTTGCCGAACTGTTTGCCAAACTGGTCCTCAAACAGTTTGCGTTCAGAAAGTGCTGGGGAGGTGACGCTGCCGTCGGTAAGCGCCACATCGGTTATAACCTTGTTTCGGCAGAGCCGCTGCCCTTTTACTCGAGGTGCTGTTGGAGCCGTTGTTTTGCAACTGGGGAATACCTGTGGCACAGTGGGGAGCTGAATCTTGTCATCGCGATTTGCTGTATATTGGTTAAAAATGATTAAAACTTCCTTCCCCAAAGTGCTAATGGCTGCTGCTTTGGTGCTCATCGGGGATCAATGGGCAGTGTAATTGCGAGTCTTTGCCTGGAATTGCTTGATGCGTCTTTCCGTGTTGCCTTGCGTGTGCGAGGATGTCCCGCGATGGGCTCCGTGGGTGCCCCTGCGCGGTGCTNGGACTGTGAAGAGCAGAGCCTCCAACCCAGAAATGAAACCCAACCTTAAATAAAAACCTAGAAAGCGGAAGACAAATACCCATTTGTGAGCACATCCTTAAAGGCACCGAATTCCCAGCTGAGAATGAAGCCCCCAGGTTGCTGTAAAAAAAAAATCTGCCTTGTTTGACTACGGGAAGCACTTGCAAATAGGCACAGTGACAGGCAGGCGTGGTTTGAGTGTGTCCCTCCATGTGGCATTAGAAATACAAGCAGAGTTACTGCGAGCACCTCCTGTGCCTTAAAACAGGGAATATCATCCGAGTCTCCTGGGAATGTTTGAAAAAGTTGAACCGCATACTTTTTACTGACACATGTCGGTCAAACTATAAACTCGTCTCTGTTCATAAAACGAGCCGTTGAACTGCTTTGCCGAACTGTTTGCCAAACTGGTCCTCAAACAGTTTGCGTTCAGAAAGTGCTGGGGAGGTGACGCTGCCGTCGGTAAGCGCCACATCGGTTATAACCTTGTTTCGGCAGAGCCGCTGCCCTTTTACTCGAGGTGCTGTTGGAGCCGTTGTTTTGCAACTGGGGAATACCTGTGGCACAGTGGGGAGCTGAATCTTGTCATCGCGATTTGCTGTATATTGGTTAAAAATGATTAAAACTTCCTTCCCCAAAGTGCTAATGGCTGCTGCTTTGGTGCTCATCGGGGATCAATGGGCAGTGTAATTGCGAGTCTTTGCCTGGAATTGCTTGATGCGTCTTTCCGTGTTGCCTTGCGTGTGCGAGGATGTCCCGCGATGGGCTCCGTGGGTGCCCCTGCGCGGTGCTCGGCTCCCTCCCTGCTCCTGCCTGATCGCGCTCAGAGATCAGCAATGTTGCTTGCTCGTACTGACCTGCAGCTGCAGATAACTGTCAGGGGAAATAGGATAAATATCTGGTAGGGTTGCAGGACGCCTGGTTTCAGAGCTGCTGGGTCAGACCCATCGCCGAGCTCACCCCGTCGATGCCCACCCAGGGGCCACATCCTGCCGAAGGGCCGCTCATGCAGGCTCCCCTCCCTCACACTGCAGGTCTCTCTTCAAACTTGTTTTATTTTCCAGATTCAGCTCTCCAGCACCTAAATTTTTCATCAAACCCCAATCACCAAAGGAGAAGGGAGCTGGGTCGGAATGCTCAGCATCTGCAGAGAATGGCTCCAGGGACGGGAGTGCAGAGGAGCCAGCTGAAGCCCTGGGAGCAGCAGGGGATCCTGCCCAAGAGCCAGCAGATGACTCTCCAGAGGGAAAGGTAGATTTTCTTGTGTGCCTACTGCCTGCGTTTCTTCCCCCAGCTCTCCACTGAAAAGCCATGCTTGTGCCAGCCTCCCTTTTTTTGTGCCCTGCTGCAACACGCCCCAAGAGTAGGAATGGCAGCAGAGCCAGCGGCTGGACCCGAGGCTTCTGGGGAGGCAGAAATAGGATGGCTTTGCTTGGAGAAGCACTCAGGATCCTACTGAGCTGTGCTCAGTTTGGGATTTCTTTGGCTTGTTTTTTTTACAACATCAAATGAGGCTTTGATCTGCATTCTGGTGTGAAGGTTTCCAGTTTCTGTACCGAGGTGTGCCAAGTACTGATCTCCACGTACCACCACTCGTTCCCTCACCTCTGCTTCCCCTGAGAGCCAGTACTGCCGTGATGGCGACAGAGCTGTCTTGTATAAACCAAGACTTTGCAGACAAAGTTGCCTTTGGTTGCTGCTTTGGAACTTGACTTCGGTACTAGTGGGAACTGGCACCTTGTCCGGCACCTTGTCCTGCACCTTGTGGGACAGAGGCAGCTCCTGGCGCAGTAAAAAAAGGANGCTCGTTCCCTCACCTCTGCTTCCCCTGAGACCCAGTATTGCCGTGACAGCAACAGGGCCGGCTTTGCCGACAAAGTCGCCTTTGATCTGCTCACCTGGTGAACCTCGCTGCTTTGGAGCTTGACTTCAGCACTGGTGGGAACTGGCACTTTGTTCTGCACTTCGTGGGACCGAGGCAGCTCCCGGAGCAGTAAAAAAGGACATAAGAAAGCCTGGGAGGTTCTGAAAATGCCAGCGTCGGCATTAAGCTCAAGGAGAAGGGGTCGCACTTCTCGCATCCAAATATCAGCAGTTTTAATGTTATAACTCTCCACCTTTTTTCTGAATCAGGAGAAATTATACCCTGCAGGCTTAAAGAATAATGTGACTGAACATTTTTGGATAGAAGCATGAAATCATCTTTCTTTCTTTGCCACGTACGCACAAGTAAACCAGGGAAATACAAGTGGATGTGGCTAAGTAGGATCCAAAATTGCCTCAGAGGGTGCACCTGGATTGTGATTTCATCTTCTGCTTGTGTGTCTGTGTCAAGGCAACATCCATGTAACCACCCTGGGAAGGCGGAAGACCACAGGTGTGGGAAAGGTGCGGTTAGCATCCTTGGGAATATGTGCTTGGCAAAGCTTTGCTAGATTTGAAAATGTGGAGGCAACGGGAAAAGTATTGAAATGTGAGAAAGCATTTCCCTCCGCAGTGCTTTATCTACTGGGGGGTGTAGCTTCTGATGAGGTCTGAGGAAGTCCTGTAAATATTCTTGCAGATTCTGCTGAAGTCAAGGCCATGGCACAAAGCACTCCTTCACGTCAGCAAACGCAGCAGGTGCTCTTAAACTTTCAAGAGCGATCACAAATCCCTCATTTAAAACAGGAGTTAGGAGCCATGGGATGAGGTTGGTTTTGAAAGGTTAACCTTTGAGGTTAAATACCAGCTCTCATCTCAGCTGCCTTCTTCAGGGAGGTGCCGCTGAAGGAAGAACAGCCCAGCAGAGATCCTTAGTTCTCCAGCACTGACAAGATGAAACCTAAGCACCATCTGGAGTTGGATAGCTGTGCCAACACTTTCTAAGTCCTTATTGTCCTGGTTTTGACACTTCTCACTTGCAGCTGTGTTTGTGTTTTTGTCACAGAGAGCCTAACCTGTCCAGGCGTGGGGTTCTTGGCATGTTCCTTGGGCAGGAGCGAGGAAAGCTGGGCTGGCACCAGGGTGCAAAATGCCCTTCAGGTCTCTGCTAGGACTGAGTGCCAGGTGCGCCCAGCTGCCTCATGCTCACGTGTAGGAAGTGCAGATGGAGCCCCTGTCTCATCTGTGGGTGCGTGCAAACCCATGCTCCACTGATGGCACAGGCATACTTGATTTGCAGCCGGGTCCCATCGCAGCTGCTCCTGGCTTAAGGAGGTGGTAGAGCCTGCAGCAAAGTGGTCTCACCCAGGCCAGCCAGCTGCTTACTGCAACCCATGGTGCTTGTTTTCCAGCTGCTACCATCCACTGCTGTGGAGCTGGGAGGTGCTGCAGAGACTCAGAGCCTGGTGAGGGTGAAGAATTGATGCCACTTGTGGAGGCAGAGCCCCTCACCTTGGGACTGGAGGAGGTAAGTTGGAGTCTGTCTCGCTTCTGCATTCCTTTCCAGTATGGCAAACGGAGACGTAGCTCCTGTTTACTAATCAAGTGGTCGACGGGAAATTTTTGCAGTAGATTTTGCTGTAGCATCTCGAGCGAGAGCAGGATGCAAATCAGAGAGTGAGTGAAAAGCATGAGGAGTCAGATGAGCTGGGCTTGAAGTCCTCCCCCCGCCTCCGAGGATTCTCTCCTCTGAGCCTTGTGTTTTTCTAAAGGCAGTAAAAGGTGGTTTTAAAGGCAAGTTCTACAGCAGAGAGAATTTCTTGCTGACAAGAGACCTCCCAAATTACTTTAATGAGTGTATTAATTAATGCATTATTGAGTATGGGAGAAGATTTTTCCCATGATTCCTCCACTGGTGAGTGGAATGGATGCTGGATGAGATTAGGATGACTCTACCTGTGTTTGAGGAAGGGGCCCTTCCAGCCATGTCTGTCCCTTGCTCTAAGCCGCGGTGGTTGTTCTGCATCAGTATTGATGCTCAACATCTCAATCCCCTCAATCTCCCCTGCCTCCAGGTTTTCAACATCCTGCCGCTGTACAGTGTGCTGCGGCCGGGCGAGAGCCAGCAGGTCACCTTCACCTTCTTTGGCCACGCAAACATCATCACTCGTGTAGTGGCACTGTGCAGGGTGGAGGGAGGCCCGACCTACAAGATCATTCTGAGTGGGGAGGCTTCACTCATCAGCTACGTCCTAGACATCACGGAGATCAACTGCGGGCTGCAGGTACCACGCACTTCTCTTGGCAGACGTCCTCGAAACTATCACTGGCGGGTTGCTGCCCACCTAGGTCTAGGACTGTTTCCCCTTCCCAGCTACTTTTTTAGCTGCATGGCTTGGAAGTAGAACCTGCATCCGAGCTGGTTTTTAATTACCATCTCCATTTCCCCTTACCAAAGGGAATTTCTCCTCTTCGAGGTTACTAACGCTGCCTCCTGGGGCGAACAGGATCCCAGTGGTGATCTCCAGAGGGATGTGCCCCAGACATCCATCCACTGATCCTCTCCTAAAGCCTGAGGTCCGAGGAGATGCTGGCTTTTAGTGCTCTTGATTAATCATCAAAATAAATGAGGGAGGAAGTTAGCTTGGGCTTCCAGTCACTGCAGCTCTCTGTCCTCTCTTCAGCTGTTTTACGAAGTCCCCATGCAGAGGTCACCCTGCAGAACAGCAGGAAGATGGGAGTCTCTTACTTGGTGCTAAACCCCAGCACAGCCACTGCAAACAGCCCTCTGCCCGGTGTGCCCCTGGTCGTGCCCAGCACAGTGAGTATGGAGCCAGCACAAGTGATTAACCCTGGTGCTTTGTCAGGCTGCCCAGGAGAGGGTTATAGGGGGGAAAAAAGATTAAAAAAAAAAACAAGAAAAAAAACCATGAAAGCAGCCGGGAGAGACAGGGATGTAAGTAATTACTGCTGGGGGGCAGAGACAGTCAAGCAAGTGCGGTCCTAGCAGACTCCCTTTGTGGCCTCTGCTTGTGAGCGGCTCTGCTGTCATTTAGCAACTGCTGGCAGGAGGCACAGTGCTTCGGTAGCTCTCTGGCCCCAGCTGCTGAGCTCTCAGGTTGTGCTGGCACCAGAGCTGGACGGTGCAGGCTCTCCTAACGGTCACCTTACCCAGGCTGTGTGATCGCATGGGATTTAGTCCTTGTCCCTGCCCATAACAAACCCTGCCTGCCCCAACCAGGTGAGACTTAAATACTTTCTTGCTTGGGCATGAAGCTCCTTTGCCAGGAATTGTAACGACTCCTGTACCCGGTGTCCCTCACTCCTCCAGCTTTGCTGCTCTGCAGCAGCTTTGTGGGGTAGTGACGGGGCGCAGGGAGGAGCAGGGCTGGAAGAGCAAGGAGAGGAGTTTGCAGCATCCCACCATCCCAGCTTCTCAGGTTTGCACGGATGTCTGAGGTGAAGCAGCATTCCTTATCTCCATCCCTTTTTGCCAAATGGCTTTCACATTCCCTCATGCCTGTCTCCTACAAGGGATGACACACTGATGCCCTCTTCCTGCAAGCTTCCCAAGACACAGCTCTCTTTGGACCCACACAGTTGTTGCTGTAACAGCATCATCGGCCCTGGCAGCTTGGCAGGCCTCGCTTTCGCTGCAGCTGCGTTGTGTGCCGGAGCAAGGGCTCAGGGGACCAAGTGGTGGGATCCGTCCCGCTTGGCAGCTTTTCCATGCAGTGTGAAGCGGAGCGGGGAGCTGAGGGTCCAGCCCAGGGTGCTGAGGGTGAGCTGAGCAGAGCTGCTGCTTGGTCCTGTCACCCCAAGCTGTGTTGCTCTTTGCTCTCAACCTGGCTGGCGTGGGCCTTTCTGGAAGCCCGAAGAGGAGGGGCCCTGCCCAGCAACACGTTCTTCCCTGGATCTTGTCCTAGTCTGTGCTCCAATGTTTCCAGACATCTATATGAGTCTGTGAATAGATTTGTGCACCCTTGGTGTAATCATGCAGGCAGGAGGTGTTTGGTTGGGGTCATTAACAAGGGGTCTGGCCCCTCAAAACCAGCCTGGGATCCATTCGTGTGCTGTGGCAGGAGCTGCTGGCACTACCGAAAGCTTCATTCATGTTCTGTAGCAGCTGACAAAAGAGCTTTTATTTATTCAGCCTGGCTCATGCTCCCAGAGAGTAAACATTGTTAGCAGAAGGGCTCCACTCACGCCGAGCAGAAGGCAGTCTGCCGTGGGGTGCATCCCCCCAAGCCCTCTGAGAGCCCACTGCATCCTGGTGTGGGAGGCTTGAGCTTTTGGATACAAGAAAGCTAGAAGGCGATGTTGTCTCGTTCTTTCTTATCTTTGAGAACCTGCCTTCTCTTGTGAGCACGTCTATAGTCTAAGCCATCGCACCGAACCCTCTTTGGTTGCATTCCTTCTCTCTTCTCCCACGCTCCGCAGGACCTGGAAAGGAGCAAGTGCTGAAAGTCTATTACCTGCCAGGAGTGCCTGGAGTCTTCTGCAGGACTTTCAGATCCAAGTGGGTCACCTGGAACCAGAAGAAATCTCCGTGAAAGGAGAGGGGAGCTTTCCCAGGATCTCCTTGGACCTGCCCAGGAGCATCAAAGGTGCTCACTGCCTGTCTGCTCCCCAGGAAGGTCCCTTTGTTTTTTCCCATGTCATCTGCCTGTAGGGCAGCTCACACCTGCCTCTACCAAGCCTGGAGGTTTCAGGGCTGTTAGACCAACACTCAACCCTCTGGGTGCTTCCTGAGTCTCTAGCAAATGAGGTCATGTGGGCTTTGCCCCAGGAACCATCCTGTGGACCTTGCCAGCATATCTGTCGGAAGCCTGGAAAGGTGATGGCCGGACAGAAAAGCTTGGGAAATCTGTGACGCAGGCTGGCAGGGATTTTGACAGGGTTAGATTTGCATCACGTTGCAGGGGATGAGGTGCTCCTGTGCGGAGAGGAAGATGGACTGTCATCAGTCGCAGACCCCTCTCTGCTGCCCTTGTTGGAGTTGCAGACCCTACAGTGCCTGGGCTTCCACCTTGAACCCCAGCTCTGGGCAGTAAGGTGTCTTGGGGTTTGGTGCAGGGTTGTCCCTCCTCGGCACGTTTGGACAGTCCTTATGGTCACGCACCAGGGCTATGGTGTGGGTGGGACAGGGGTGGTAACAGGCAAGGGAAAGGGCCCCCAGCCAGTGTGGTGGCAGGGGACCATCGGTTTCTTCCAGAGGTGCCAGCTCTGCTTTTGTGACGCTCCCCCTCCGCTGTCTCTTCTCTCCCCTGTGCAGACCAACTGCGCCGACTTCCAGACAGGGATGACCGTCAGCATGGGCCCTGCCAGCCTGGGGGGCTCAGAGGTGGACGTGGAGGTGACCTACGCACCCTGCCAGCTGGGCGAAGCCAGGGCCATGCTGCAGCTCACCTCCCTGCCTGGCGGGGAGTACAGCATCCCCCTCTTCGGCCTTGCCCTCCTACCCAAGCCCCAGTGCCCCTTCCTCATCCCGGCTGGCGGCTCCACCCTCATCACCTTCAAAAATGTCTTCCCGCACCCCATGGCCTTCCAGGTCACAGTGGAGCACCCAGCCTTCACTGTCAGAGCCACTGAGAGCTTGCGTGCCAAGAAACCAGCCATCCTCATGGTCGCCTTTGAGGGCAGCGCGGATGCTGGTGGGGTGCCCATCACCAGCAAGATGAGCCCGGGGAGCGCCGGCATCTCCTGGGTCTACTACCTCCGGGGTCTGCCTCCTCCCAGCTGGCCCGTACCCTCCGGAGGTCCCTGGGCAAGCCTGCCCCTCGCCGTGGGAGTTTGTTCATTAACGGAGCGGGGCATGACAGTTTTCGCAGTTTGAGCCTTGTTCGGAATAAATCCGGTGCAGCCGTCAGTGCTGAGGCAGTGCGTGGGGTAGTGCGTGGGGCCCGGCCCGCGAAGGGTGCCCCTGGCGGCAGGGCGGGGGCGCAGCAGGCGGCCTCCGCGCCGAGCG
>VZSC01017084.1:32116-91262 GCA_013398225.1 Steatornis caripensis
GGGGGGCGGGTGGCGGTACCGGCGGGCACCGTGGAGCTGGCAGCGGGAGGGGCCGGCGCGGCTCCCCGGTGGGAGCTGGAGACGCTTCGGGGGAGGGGCTCACCCCCGGGGGAGCTGGGGGTCCCTCGGAAGGGGTCACCCCCGGGGGGTCCGGGGCACCAGGCGGCTGCAGCCGTGGGGGCTCCGGGGGCGCAGGGACCCTGATGGGGACAGCGCCCGACCAGGGGGCCTCCCCCCAGTGCTGCTCCGGGCCTCCCCTGCCCACCGGGCACTGAAGTTTAGCTCCGAGCCCCTCGGTAAGCGGGGAGCTGCTGTTCACGGCGCGCGTCCCGGGGCGGCAGTCATGCCGGCGAGCCGCTCGCAGAAAGCCCGGTGTGGCATCGCACAGCGCCGAATAAGCTCGTGAGTACCGTACACTTGTTCTGCGGTGCTCGTGGAGGTGGCGGGCTCTGTGCCCTGCCCTGGCTGTGGCTGAGGGACACGAGGGTCTGTCTCCCTGGGCGGCGGGCTGGGGCCATGGCGGTCAGCCAGGGCCCAACACACCTCAGCCCAGCTTCATCACCTCGTGGAGCCATCCCACGTCTCCCCCGAGCTCGTCCCCACGCTTGATCCCGGCTGCGGAGGTGGGAAGCGCCTGCTTTCGCCCTCGGCTTTGGGTGTTGCCTTCAGTCTTTCCTGCATCACTGCCGTTTCGGCAGAGCTCAGGCCTTCCTTTCCAAGCATCCCAGCGGAGGTCTGCTGCCATGGCCGTGCCCCCTCTAGTGTCGCCTGCACTCGTTCCCTGCATGTCTTCTCGCTCTGACTGCGTTGGTCTGTGCTGCTGTGGTCCGCGGCTTTGCCTCGGAAGGGCCGTGGCCTCCCTGGGCGCTGCCTCATTGCTCTGTTCACGGAGGAGATCCAAAGCATCCTCTCGGGGGATGGCCCGTGGCAGAGCTGGGAATGACGGTCTGAGCTGGAGGTGAGTTTAAGGTGGGAGAGTAGGCTGCAGGGAGTACGAGGGGAGTGGCCGCTGTTCATAGCAGCCAGTGACGTGGGGATGGAGTTGCTCTGCTTGAGGGTTCGGCAGGAGGTGTGGGAGTGGGAACGGGAAAGGGGAGGGTCCCGTGGGGAAGGTGTATACAGCCAGCAGAGAAAAATGGCTTTGGAGGCGGGGTATTTGTTCAGGTACGAAGCTAACATGCACAGCTTCTCCTTCTGCTCCACGTGTTTATTTTTTACTCTTTCTCTTCTTCACGGGAATCGTCGCTTAAGAGCGGGTTGCGGCAGATGTGCTCTGTCCTCACAGCTCCAGCCACGGGGATGCTGCAGCAGTGGCCCTTCCACTGCTGCTGCGCAGTATGATGCTCCTTATCCACATAGCTCTACCCCAGCATTAGGGTCTCATGGTTGGCTTGTACCAACCAGTGTGTGATTTGGGGATCGGCCAGGTCAACTGATCAAGCTGGAAACCCAATTTTGGAAGGGTATGAGGAGGAGGGAGGCAGGAGCCAACCCTTTGAGATATACAGCTTCAGATGAGCTTGAACCCATTGCAGAATGGTGGCGGCAGCAGCGTCTCTCCCGTGTCTGTCTCATCGAGCAAGGAGGGACTCACTGCCTCTCAGCTAGGGCAGCTCTGCATCCTCCAGCTGGTAATGTGGGAGCAGCTCCCGCTGCCTGCAGACTCTCTGACGCTGCACGTTGCTTTTCATTGCCTTTTGCCTTATAGGTTACATCTTGAGCCCTTAACGGCCTTCCTTGAAGAGTTTAAAGTTACTCCTGTTCAAACAAAGCTCTGCCTGTTAAGGCCAGGATCACCCCAGTGGTCTGTGCTGCTCGAGCTCTGTGTGTTCTTGCTGCTGGGGTGGGACCAGAGATGGGAGCTGTTTGCCGTAAAGCAGCACTTTGCGGGGGTAGGTCGGGCTGTAGCCCTTGCAGAACTCGTCTCCTGAGTGGGGAGAGCGAGGTGGGGCTGTGTGGTGCCCCCGGGAGAAAGGGGGCAGCTGCTTTGCTCAGAGCAGTGTGAGAACAGAGCTGGCAATAATCATTTTGAGGGGAGAAGTTCTTAAACGTCCTCTATAACGATTTTCTGGGGCTATAAAGTGGGTGCCTGGCCAGCGGGACCCGTCTAGGGGAGGGCAGCGTGAGATTCGATATAGTGCGAAAGAAAAAACTGCGTGGAGTTAGGGAGTGGAAGCTTTTGTGCCTTCGTCAAAGACCAAGGTGAAGATCCTTCTTTGGGCTGGGATTTTGAGATGTGCGGCTCCATGTTATGGCTAGAAATCAAAGGAAAAAAGTGGAAAAACAGCACTGCATTGGCCGGGAATCGAACCCGGGCCTCCCGCGTGGCAGGCGAGAATTCTACCACTGAACCACCAATGCTCCAGCTGTGTGCTCCTGCCTGCACAACCGCCCGCACAGCTGGCCGGTCGCTCCACTGCAGGGAGAGCTGGGGCTGAAGGGCTGCTCGGACGACCCAGGACGTTGAAGCAGTTGCGTAGGCTGGAGCAGGGGGACAGGTCACTTCATTTAAGCACAGCTGATGTGTTAAATATCGCTGGGTAATGAGCTGCAGGTTTCCGGGGAGGAGCAGGCATTGGATGCGGAAACCTTGTCTGCTTTTTGTTTTGTACCCTCCATAAGGGTACAGGTGATACGTGGGACATCAGCTGAAGTGATGCGTGGGTGGCTGGAAAGGTCCAAGTTCTTGGTGATGGGTGTGGGTCTGGTGGGTGGTGATTCCCTGCCGAGCCACCAGCGCTCCTGGTGCGTGCTGAGCGGTTCTCTGCTGCCGTTGTGTGCTGCGCCAAGGGTAAACGATCATTCAAACCTGCTTTGCTGGGGAGAGGGTGTTTGTCCGAAGACCTGGTGACAACTCCTCTGCGAGCGTGCAGCCCTGGCAAGGTAGCCCTTGAGCCTACACTGGGCTGGGAGTTCCTGAATGGCAGAGGAGGCTGGGAGCAGCGGGAGGGCAGTGAGCTGCTGCTGCGTGTGAGCAGGGAGGAGCTCTGGTTTCACCTGTGGGTTCCTCAAGCGTTCCCAGCTTTGGTGCTGCTTGCTTTGCCATTTGTCGTGGCTGAAAGCCCCTGTTTCTGATGGCCGCGGGGAGCAAGGCTCCCGAGTGTTTGTAGCAGGCAGAACCTAAAGCCCCCTGGGTGCTTTCCCCTCTTCTCTCCCCAGGTTGGTGCGAGAGTTCGTGGCTCAGAACAACACATCTCAAATCAAACACGTGATCCAGATCCTCTCGCAGGAGTTTGCGCTCTCCCAGCACCCTCACAGCCGGAAAGGAGGACTCATTGGCCTGGCCGCTTGCTCCATCGCCCTGGGCAAGGTAGGTGCAGGTGGGTTTTTTCGGCTTGCGTGGGCGGCTCCTCCTAGGTCAGTGTGATGGGGAGGCTGGGGCTGGTGGCCCTGCAGCTCCCTGGCTCCCTCCCTGCGTTGCAGCATAGGACTGGGTTGTGTTTGAGTCTCCCCATCGCACCCACCCGTGTCCCTTGGGCACAGGAGCGCTTTCAGGCCTGGGTCGTGCCTTGGCAGCTCCGTAGGTGTGGTTTAAGTGCATCTGTCCGTCCTCAGCCTCCAGCAACTGGGCTAGACTCAGCAGGTCCAGTACTAATTTGTGTGAACGGAGCTGAGAAGAGGTGCAGCCTTTCCATCTCCCAGCTGCGGCTCAGCCAGCACAGGCAGGGCCTTTGGGAAGCTGGATGTCCTGGTTTGAGCCCAGTTGGTAATAAAGCCGCCCACGGCCACTCGCTCACTCCTCCTCCAACACCGGGATGGGGAGAAAATGTAAGGAAACCTAGTGCATCGGGATGCGGGCAGGGAGGGGTTACTCAGCGTTTATGGGCATGGGCAGAAACAGACTCAAGTTGAGGAAAAAACATTCAATTTAGTCAGTTACCAATCAAAGCAGAGTAAGATAAGGAGACACGGAAAAACCAGATCCCAAAGCACAAATAAATACACTTCCCCTCCCTTCTTCCCAGGCTGGAGTCCCCCCCACTCCCAGTGTTTCTCCCTCCTCCCCTCCCAGCACCATAGGGGGATGGACAATGGGGGTGCAGCCAGTTCCCCAGAGATTGTCCCTGCCACTCCTTCCCCCTCAGGTGGGGAGGGCTCCTCACACGCCGCCCCTGCCCCAGCGTGGGGTCTCCCCCACAGCACACGGTCCCTAACGAACCCCTCCAACGGGAGTCCTTCCCGAGCGGGGCAGCCCCTCAGCAACGCACTGACCCAGTGTGGGCTGCCTACAGAGTCACAGTCTGCTTTGGGAGCGGGCACCTCCTGTGGCGTGGGGTCCTCCGTGGGCTGCAGGTCCCTCTCTGCTCCTCCATGGTCCCTCATGGGCTGCGGGTTCCTCCCTGCCTTGCTGTGGTCCCCCATGGGCTGCCCCACCACAGTCCTCCATGGGCTGCAGGGGCACAGCCTGCCTTCTCCCCATGGGCTGCAGGGGAATCTCCTCTCCGGCCACCCCCTGCTCCTTCCTCACTGACTCCCAGTATCCCATAGGTGTTCTTCTCACTTCCCCCTCCTCCCTCTGCTGCAGGTCTCCATGACCGCTCCTTCATCCCCTCCTTAAATCCGTTATGGCAGAGGCCCATCCGTTGTCCTCAAATGGCCTAGCCTCAGCCCGAGATGGGGCTGCCTTGGCGCTGGGGGAGCTTCGAGCAGCTTCCGCCAGGGGCCGCCCACCCGTGCAGCCCCTACCCCGCTACCAAAGCCCCAGCACACAGACCCGACACATGGGGCTAAGGTAGGGCCTAAACAGTGGCAGAGTCATCATCAAACAAGCACCAGAATATGCGAAGCCGCATTAGCCTGAACAAGCACCATCCGCTGGGCTTGGTGGAAGTCGTACTTGCTGAACACGTGGGTCAGGCAGGCCTGTTCTGGAGGCGTTACGTTGACGACCCTCGCGTGGGAAGTTGGCTGGTTTCTGTCCCAGTTCAGGGCTTTATAACTTTCCTCTAGTTAACAACAAGCTCAGAAAGTTGCCTCCAGGTCTATGCCAGAGCATCCAGGTCCCCGCAGAGCAGGGCATGGACTCTGCAGGCCCACAGCTCTGTTGGGCTTTTGAGTCAAACCGCGCGGCTGCTTTTTGAAAGGACCTGCAAGGCCTTTTGGTCTGTAGTAAGGTGTACGGCAAATAATGCGGAGGGCTCGGGAAGAGCAGGCTGTGCCTGTTGGAAGGGCTACAAGGCAGATATTAATTAATTTATTACCCTTCTAACAAGAGCCACAATCAGTCTGAGCAGATGCTTTGAAGCCTGATGGCTTTTACGTTAACTGCCTTCAGGCTGGTGGCAGGGAGCTTCTGAGCAGCGCTTCTGTCCTTGTCCTCTTGTTAAAATGCAGAATCTCTTTGCAAAACCCTCCTTGCTGGGATGAGCGATGCGATGCTCTGCCTTCAGCCCCAGCACTGAACCCACCCCTCACCCTGAACAGCGCGGGCCTGCAGCTGCTGGTGCAGCTGGCTCTGGGGTATGGAGGAGCTGCTTTGGGTGGTCTTGCAGGGCACTGATAAAATTCAAGAGCTCAACTCTTTAATCTGCTCGTTTGCATGTTGTTGATTTTCTTACCGTCTCCTTTGCTAGGCGCTCGGGAAATGCCAGGCTGTTTCCAAGTAGGGGTTTTCCAAGTAGGTATTTTAACTTCAAAATGAGCCGACCTCCTGCCTCACTTCCTCCTGCCTTCACCTCTGGGTTTGTCTGAAACTCCTGCTGTGCCCCTGAATCTGTAAGCAAAAGTCTTTTGGGCTGAGGAGCGGCCTCTTTCATGGCTGTGTTTGCTTGTGGGCAGAGTCAAGGTCAGCCTAGCGTGGCTCTTCCATGGTCTGTGGCGGAGGACAGACTTCAGCACGTAAAATGAATCTTGCCTGGGAATCAGAGCCCTGCAATCACTTAATGGAATGAGCATGTCCAGCTTAATTCCACCAGCTGTGGTAGTTCCTCATCTGTACGCGGGCTGAAGCTGCTTCTCTTCTGGTAGCTGGGACCATGGTTGAGTTGATGTTTCTGGAGACAACAAGGCAGGAAGGGGCTTTGGGGGCTGCTGGTTGTCTGTATTTTCTGAAGCCTGTGTCGCCAGCTCCTTCGTGCTACCCAGCTCCTAACGTTAGAAAGAGTAGCCCAACAGACCCAGGGCTTTCTTACTTAACCAAATCTACAGGTAGGCTCAGTCTGTTGTTGTCTGGGATGTTCTTCCTGGTCCTGGAAACCTCAGTGGGTTTATGCAGAGCCCAGTTGGTGGAGTGGGATAAATCCTGGCTGACAGCAGACTGCTGTGAGGGCTGGCGACCGCTGGCTTTGCAGGGCAGAGGGAGGCAGGGACGGATTTCTCTGCGGGCCGGTCTCCAGCAGAGATGAGCGGCGTGCAGCAGGGAACAGCCCCTCTTGCTTTGAAAGGCACTCGAGCGCTTGAATAACCGCTCAAATTTCTTGCACATCTCCAGGAGTCAAAACTAGCTGAGTGCAGCTGCAGTAATCACTTCAGTTGCTGCTGTAGCCTCCTTTGAAACCATTTCTCAGCTTGCTTAGTTGACTGTTGCTGTACCTGAATAATAAAATTCAATAATTTCAAGAATAAAATTCAAAAATTGTTTATAAATCCTGTCTAAATTGTTTATAAATCCTGGGATGGCCCTCAACTAACCAGTCTCCTGCTGTCCACCAGGACTCTGGGCTCTACCTGAAGGAGCTGATCGAGCCAGTGCTGACGTGTTTCAACGATGCTGATAGTCGGCTGCGGTACTACGCTTGCGAGGCCCTCTATAACATTGTCAAGGTGGCCAGGGGCTCCGTCCTCCCCCACTTCAACGTACTCTTCGATGGCCTCAGCAAGGTAACACGCTTCCTCTCATCCCTAGTGTGTTTTTATTTCCCACGCTGGAGAGGTAAGACTTGTTTTCTAGTCCTTATCTTCTCTGGGTCAAACAGACCAAGTTGTCCAAGGTCTCCTTTCCAAGTGAACTGGTTTGTTTTGACCCAGGCAGGTCTGAAGGACCAAATGAGCAGTTTCTGCAGGAGCGCAGTGGCCACTGATGTTGTGGGCGCTGGGGTTCCACTGTAAGATACCTTGTTCAGTGCCTTCACCTCCAGGATGTGTTTTCCTGCTCCTTGTTGAGTGGTATTGGGAAATGAGGCTGACGGGACTGCTGCAGGCGAAGTGGCTCTGCAGCACCACTGGTCTGTAGGGTCCAAACCACGTCTCCATACGCCCGTCTCTGCAGCTTATCACGGGAAACTTGTATTTCTCCACCACTTGAGAAGTGTGGCTGCTGACCCATGAAACCCTGTGTAGCTGAGGGACGTGATGGTGCTTGATAGAAAGTCTTTCAGGAGAATTAGTTGGAGCCTAATGAAGAGTTGGAGACTCTAAGGAGAGGTCTCACAAGGACAACTTCTCTGTGCATCCCTGTAATGCTGAAGGGGAGCAACAGTCCTATGAGCCTGCTAGGAGCTCCACTGCAGAGTGAGGAGCAGACCCAGGCCCCGCTGCTGAAATCACTCTTGTTCCTGTCGTTCACAGCTGGCTGCTGATCCCGACCCAAACGTCAAAAGCGGCTCTGAGCTCCTTGATCGACTTCTCAAGGTATTTTTTCCCTGCTCTGGCAGAGAACCCTTGGTGTGCAGGCTGCAGGCATGTCCTGGCTGGGGATGTGTTGGTCCCCAAGGCTGAAGCCATCCCAGCTCAGTCCTGTGGCTCCTGTCCAAACGTTTCCTCCTCTTGCCAACCGTAGCCTCTTAGGCTGAGGGTCTGGTGGCGATCTCAGGCAGCCGGGTTGAGGGGCAGGTAGGTTATCACAGTGCCACGTGTGCATTCAGCTCCTGGGAGCCAGGTGTCTGGGTGAGCCAAGTCTTAGTCTGAGTAGGGTTGCGGTCCTGTCCCGGGCAGTGGAAGGGTGGCTCCTCTGCTTTTCCTCCCTTGCCAAAGCGAGCAGCGATGTGAGCGAAGCTGCTCTGCCACTGCTTCGGGACCAGGGATCTTGATTCCCGTTCCTTTTCTGCCCGCCAAGGGGCTTTTACACCCACAGAGCTCCCGGTTCCTTTTCTGATATTTGGAGGTGCGTGGCCCCCTGCCAGGCCCTGTCCTTGCTCCTCCTCGTTAGCATAGCAGTTAAAGCCCTCTTCACGTTGCCTGCTGCAAACCTTCCTGCTGGGAGATTTGCTCCACCGTGCTGGTGCGACAGACTTAGCCATGTAGCAAAATCCACCAAGCGCATAGGAGCAGCTTTAAAGGAAAGCCAGGGGACTCTCCCACCCCGACACGCGTGGTTACGTCAAAGGTGCTTGTTCGTGTGTGCAGCACACTGCTGAGGCATGAATCGGACATGCGCCCGCCCTCCTCGTGTTCAGCCAGGTGCAGCAGGCAGGATCCTCCCTCGCTGGGTCCGGCTCAGCATTAGTCCCTGCCGAAGGAGGACGACTGGCTCGTTGCCTGAACAAACTCCGTGATTCCTTCTGCCCGGGTCTCCCGACCCACAGACCCACGCATCAGCTGCTTGTCATCTTTTTCCTGTCACGTGCCTTCAAAAAGGCCACGTGGGGGTGGCTGCATGGGGTGGTGGCTGTCCCTCCTGACACCCTCTGCTTGCGCTCTGCAGGACATCGTGACAGAGAGCAACCAGTTTGACTTGGTGGGCTTCATCCCACTGCTGCGCGAGAGAATTTACTCCAACAACCAGTATGCCCGCCAGTTCATCATATCCTGGGTAGGTACGCGCGGCCCCAAGCGTGCCTGCCTGCCCGAACTGCACTGTGACACCTCAGCATCCTGTGTCTGGGCAGATGTCCGCAGCAATGCATGAACTCAGGCCCCTGAACTTACAGGGTTTTTTGTTTAAGCCAGCAGAGTTCTTCACCTGCTTCTTTAAATGCTAGCTCCTTGTCACCTTGCCATTGCAGTTGCAGGGACATCGTGCTGCATTTCTGCCAACCTGGTTCAGGACCCTGCGCGCCAAGTTGGAAGACGTGGTCGGAGCATTGCTTGTATTAATACACATGCTATGGTCTAGAGGTTGCTGTGGTCTAGAGGTTATAGTCGCCCAAGGGACTGTGCTAGACTGCTTTCCGTCAGCCGGTGGCGACGGAAGGACGTTGCTCTGTTTTCTTGCCGAGATGGGCAACTCCACTCTGTTCCCTTGTCCTTCTCCCCCTGTCTCACACAGGTCACCGCGCTGAGCTCTGAATTCCTTAGTATCACACCAGATTTGTACTGATGACATTAGTTAGCTTCTCCGAAAGTCACCTCTCTTCTTTCTTACTCCTCCCCTGAGCTAGATCCTGGTCTTAGAGTCTGTGCCTGACATCAACCTCTTGGATTACCTGCCAGAAATCCTGGACGGGCTCTTCCAGATACTGGGAGACAACAGCAAGGAGATACGGAAAATGTGAGCATGGAGGCTGGCTGGGCGTGAGGGCTGTGTCTCGCTCACATCTTTATTTGCTTGCAACCCCTATGTACAAAACCCCACGTGCACGGTGGGAGCAGGAGCAACCTGGCTGGCTTGGTCAGTGGATCAAAGTGTCCTTGGCGAGGGTCCTCCCTTCCCTGGCATGTTGTGGCTGGAGTGGCTGTGGCGGGGGGACACCACGGCCTGTTCGTGGCGGGGGATGAACTGTTTTGGCTCGGTTCAGCCCTTGGGCCTGGTATCGGAGCCGCAGAGGCTCGCGTGTGCTTCTGGGATGGGGTGTGAGCTCTGTGCACAGGCTTTGCAGCTTGGGAGCCTGTGTCAGCAAGGCAGAGCACCAGCCCAGCGTCTCCTGGGCAGAAGAGGAGCAAGCGTTGTGCATTTGCTCTTCAGATCTGTTGCCAGTCTCAAGGCTGAGAGGGGTTTCGAAGCAGAGGAGCAGCTGGGTATTGTCAGGGAGATCAGAGGATCTTGGCTCCTCATACTGGGAGAGGGAGCTGGACTTGTTTTGTAGGGTACAAGTAAGCAGTGAGACTGGCCTGGGTCTATCCCGCCACCAAGCCCTACTGGATCCTCCCTGCTTCTTTGTTTCCCAGCATCCGCATATCAAGAAACAAGCACTGAAAGCTTTGGGTGTCGTCCACCCCCCTGCTCCCCTTTGTGCTCCCCATCCTGGGCTTACATCGAGCTCAGCAGAGCCTTAGGGGAGCTGTGGGAAGGTGCGGGCGGCTCCAGGCAGTCATCACCTCCATCCTCGCAGCTCCGCGCAGTCTCTGCCTTGAGGCAGGGTGAGCTAGCCATCAGCCTCGTCCGTCCTGGCTCTGCCCCATGCAGAGGCGCACGTGCTGTGCCCCGGGTATCTTTTCTGTGTAGGTGCATAGGAGGCTGGCCTCTGTTACTTCTCTGTCTGAGGCGTCGGGAGCGCTGACCAGCCCCTCTGCCTCTCTGCAGGTGCGAGGTTGCTCTCGGGGAGTTCCTCAAGGAGATCAAGAAGAACCCCTCCAGTGTCAAGTTTGCAGAAATGGCCAACATCCTGGTGATCCACTGTCAGGCTGCGGGTGAGTGTGCTGGGCCAAGCTGTAGCATCCACCTCCACGGTGCAGCTGTACGTTCGGGCCAGGAGTTTCCAAGTGGGCTGTTCACCCACTTGCACTTTCTTTGCCAGTGTGCGTGCAAACCCTGCTGAAAGGTGGCGGGACAGGCAGCTCTCACACAGTCGGCACTACTGCCTTTGCACTGCTGGTCCCCTGGCCTCAAATATGGGTCTGGCATCCTTCTGCAGCGGAGGTGCCTGGAAGTGAAATTCCTGGCTGTGGGAGGACACTCACAGAGATCAGCACATCCAGAAGGATCTCCTTAGGGGCTTACCTTCACCTTTGGTGGCACCAGGTGCAGGGGCAGAGTGGTTAAATGCAATGCGCCACGTGCTTCGTGTTAACGCAGCTCTGTCGCTCCTGCGAGTCTGCTGTGTAGGCGGTGACGGCTCATTATGGTGCTCGTTGAGCTTAAACTGCTCTTTAAATGCTGCTGAACAGGAGTGGGTTTCTTGTGAGACAGAAAAATAGAAATTGACCGAGACTGCTTGCTCCTGTTTAAACCCAAGGCCCCATGAATTTACACTGCTTAAGCCTAAAATGTGGCCTTGCATCGGCTGACTGCACCAGCAGTGCTCCCTTGTGCAGAGCTTGGGGAGGTTAATACAACCCCCGCTCGAGGAGTGGTGCTCAACCCAGACAGGCAGCTGCTGAGGGTGCGATAGAGGCAATGTTCTTAGGCATTGGGAAGCTTGACAGAACACTTGTAAATGAGGAAACCTGGATTATGGATTGAACTGCGTTAACTCTGAAACCTAATGATTGTGTCTGAGCTCAGCGTCGCTGCAGATTCAGGTCATACCTATCTCCTCAGGTACTAAACTGTCCCAGACTGGGGTCTCTCTGTACTCGTGACTCTGGATGGAGCAGAGGCGGCTCTCTGCTTGCAGGTGGTCCTTTGCTCAGCTGCCAGTGCTGTCCTCTGCCTTACCTCTGCTTGTCCCATGTCTTCCAGATGACCTGATCCAGCTGACGGCCATGTGCTGGATGAGGGAGTTCATCCAGCTGGCTGGCCGGGTGATGCTGCCTTACTCCTCAGGGATCCTGACCGCTGTCCTGCCATGTCTCTCCTACGATGATCGCAAGAAGAGTATCCTTGTAGCTCTGGGCTGCTCCTGTTCCTGCTACAGCAACCCCCAGGGAAGCACCTGTTTCCTGCCCCTGGGGCGCAGGGCCAGCTGCAGGGCTGGAGAGGGCCAGGAGAAGTCCTCCCACCGAGGCCTAAAACCCACACTGGTTCTTTGGCTATGAGGGGGCTTGTGGTAGCCCTGGTGAGGCTGTGGAGCCTTCTCCGTGGCTGGCCGGATCTGGCGCCTAGCCACGCATGGGACTGCGTGTTCCTTACACTGCCTCCACTCAGACATCAAGGAGGTGGCGAACGTATGCAACCAGAGCCTGATGAAGCTGGTCATCCCGGAGGACGATGAAGTGGATGAGGCCAAGCAGTCGATGACCCTACCAGCAGAGCCCACCTCTGAGGAGTCCTTCTCCAAGCCAGAGGCAGCATCCAGCGGTGAGTCCCCATTGGTCTGAGCCATTTGAGGCATAGGGAAGGGCCTCAAGAGAAGCTCTTGAGTTGGTTTGGCGGTCCTGAGGCAGCTCAGGGCATGTGGGACCTCTGTGCTTTCTTTGAGCGCTGGAGTTCTGCATCACGGATGATCCTCTGCTGAGACGGACACGTTTGCCGCTGTTTGCGCAGCAGGGTTGCTGCTGCAGCCCGGAGCCCCAGCAATGCTGTAGTGCCGCATTCCCCGGCAAGCATCCCCATCCCCTCACTGCGCTTCACTTCAACTTAGTCATGAAGTTGACCTGAAAAACATCATTTATAGTTAAACAGTTAGTGTCTGCTGCATAACACGGGAAGAGAGCAGCCCACCTGTCCTGCAGCGGCTGGTTTGGGAGGAGCTACAGTCACTCAAAAGAGAGCTCAGAGAGCTGTGTCTGTCCTGGAGAGCATCGACACGTGCATGGAGGATGTCTGTGTTGGGGAGGGGTAGAAAACAGAAAGGGGGGAAGGCTTTCGGGTCCTTTCCAAATTCATGGTTCTCTTGAGACCATCACGTGGGTGTTTTCCCAGTCCTAAATTTCCAGAATAGAAAAGGCAAAAGGTTGCAAGCATGATGGGAGGCCTGAAAGAGGATTCAAGGGAGAAGAAACTGAATGGAGAGCGTCCTGGTGGGCTGATGCCTGAGAGCAGCAGCAGCTTTAGTCTTCTGTCATCCCTTTGATGCTGTTGTGCTGGGACAACTAGATGCTCCTTCTGGCCCATCTTTGTTGTCCAGGCATGTGAAATATCTGTGACATTTAAATCGCGCGGCCTAATCCATTTTATTCTTCTAGGGCTGCAACATTCAGCCCAGAGCTCTTCTGCAACGTGTCTGCAAGCAGCTTTTGGAAAATCCTGCCGTGAGAGGGAGCAAGACAGTGGGAATTAAAAGGCTCTGAAGGGTTTTATTGTGCAGCAGCAGGCAGGTGGAAGGCAGGAGCTGTGAGGGGCAGCAGGCAGGCGGCAGAGTGCGAGACCGGCAGGAGCGGGTAGCACGCAGGCAGCATTGGTGGTTCAGTGGTAGAATTCTCGCCTGCCACGCGGGAGGCCCGGGTTCGATTCCCGGCCAATGCAGCAGCTTTTTTTGGAAGGGGTGGACGGGAAAACCGTAGTGCCATTGCACAGCAATGAGATGTTTTCTTTTTAGTTCCTTATTTGTCCCAAGAATACCTCCTTTTATTAAAATCTGTTGCAGAAGAGCTTTAAAACATCAATGGAGAGTTTAGTTGCATTAATCTCTACCCGTTTAGGGTTGGGTTGCGCCTTGGAGTGGGCGAGATCAGATAAACCCGTGACGCTTTTGCATCCCAAACTGCTGGCTCCACTCCCTGGTTGTGCTACTGCGGCAGTGCCGCTCTGTGTGTGAGCAGAGGCGGTTGGCACAAGGGGGCATGGAGAGGCAAGTTCATCCTGTCGTGCTTTGTCACCCTGCTTGTAAGACCCAGTGTTAGCATGGAGCAGAGTTTGGAAAGCTCTTTGGGTCACTTGGCTTCCACGTGGAGTTGTTACACTGCGGGAGAGCTGGCTGGCTGGCTGGAGATGACCTGGGTTGGGTTCAGCTGTTCCTGTGCTTGCACGGTATCTCTGGGCATCAAAGTCTGGCCAGTGGAAGGCAGCTCCGTGGTTCTGAGCTCCTTCTCGGAGAATGGTTGAAAGCATCAGGAGGATGCATCTGGTCTCCAGTGCAGAGGAGGCCCAGTTTGGGGCAGAGGTCTGATGCTGTGCAGCCTGCATTTTGCCGGGTGAGTGCAGTCCTGTACCAGCTTCATCCAGTACCTCTGGCAGCAGAAAAGAGTTTGACAAGGAGTGTAAAGAGCTCACTGTGGGCAGAAGGGCTCCTCGGGGTCCCCGGACCCTCTAACAGTGACGTCTTTGCAGAAGGTCGTGCCACTCTCCAGCCTCCCAGTCCTGCTCTCCACCTTCCCTGCCATCCCACTAACCGTTTCCTTTTGATCTGCTTCCAGGCTCTCTGGAAGCCTCTGGTGACTCCAACTTCAGCAACAGCAGCGTCTTCACAGTGACCAGGTACAATCTGTTTGTTGCTTCAGAGGGGCTTGAGAAGAAGGGGAGGCTTCTCGGGGTACAGACAACGACTGGCAGCTGCTGACAGAGCTGCAGGGAAGGATAGTCTGGGCTGGAAAGTGTCTGCTGGGTCACCATGGGGTGGGTGACTGGGAATGCTTTAGGAGTTCACCGCTTCTCTCTGATGCGTTTGCACCAAAATGTCTTGATTTTATGGTGAACCTGCCTCCCGCCGAAGACCTCACAAAGTCCCCCGGGGAGGTCTGGTGGGGTGGTGAGTGTCTGTGCACTCGGGATTCTGCACCTTGCCTGTCTTCGAGCCCCTGTGGTTTGGCACTGACTGAAAGATAGCGTGAGGGTGGGAAGGAGGTGGGTGGTTGATTTGGTTATGGCTTTTCTAGCTTGGCCGAACTAGGAGGCATTTGGTTTCTGCCTTTGCAGAGGAATGGTGGTAGAGGAACAGCAGTGTGCTGGTCTGCTGGAGGCACGGAGACCTCATGAGAAGGTGCTTTGTGAACTGTCCGGGGCTGGCAGGAGAGCTTGGGGATCCCTGCTTCTGGGCACAGCAGCCTCCGTGCTGCAATCCTGGCAGCCCCCCATGGCTCGGTGCTGCGAGGCTGCACCTGGAGCTGTGCCGTCCAGCTCCAGCTGCTGGAGAGACGAGGAGGCTCGGCAGCGTCTGCAGCCAGCCTGTCCCCTGCCAGCCTTGCGTGGCGTTCGTCAGCCCCGCGCCTGCGGAGAGCAGCTCCGTCCCCAGCACGATCTCTCCCAGTATCTCATCTAAATCGTCTTTCCCACAAATAACTTTCTTCCCATCCAGCTGTTGGTGAACCTAGAAACAAATCCATCTGCTCTCATAATGCATCTTTCCTTTCTTCCTGCTGCCTGCAGCCCCTTTCCTCAGAGTTCGTGATTTCCAACACTTCTGTTGTGCTGATGCGTGTGTTTATTTGTTGCTACGGTCCCCAAAATAGGACACGTTACTCTGGCTGCATCCTACCAGCATGGCTGACACATGATGCCCGTCGTAGTGCATCCCAGAGCGATGCAAGTGTCAGCTTTTCGGGCTGATGGTCTGTGCGCTCCGTTCCTTTCTCGCATTCCTGCAAAGCCCAGCAACCCCCTGGTCTCAAGGATGCCCTTAATTTTTTTTTCTCTCTTGAAAGTACAGATTTTTCATTTGTGCCTAGATTTCATTTTATTTGCTTTAAATGGTTTTCCCTGGCTTTCCTGTGGTTGCTGCATCCTGGCCCTCCTTGGCCCTTGGAGTTTAGCAGGTGCAGAAGTGTGTGCACATAGGGCTGAAATTGGGAAGGGGAAGGAAGAGGAGAGGCATGAAGTCAGGAGGGCAAGTGATAACTAAGCCTCTGCGCCAAAGAGCTTGCACCTCGGGGAGAGAGGACCAAAGGGGGACAGGAGCAGGGAGAGCTGCAGCAACTTGGTGTCATGGTGTCTTGGTCATGGTGTCACCGAGAGCCAGGAGGAGAATGGCTGCCCGAGCTGAAGCGATCTGCCGGATCCCCAAGTGCCAGGGAAAACCATCCGGGATAGCAGGCGAGACTCTTCACATCTCTAACAGACCTGGCTTTACAGGAGGACTTGTTCTTGAGCCCTCCTAAGCCCTCGTAAACAGGACATGCCGGGTTTTATCGTGGGGTTTACCTGCCCTGCATCACCATCCTGTGCAACCTCTCTGCTTGCCCCAGTGTCAGAACCTGGAAGATTTTTGATGAGGCACCCATTGTGGGGGACTGGCACGTGGCTGGGGGGCTGTACGTGGCCAACAGGAGCCCTCAGCACCTGCCTGGAGCTCCTCGTATTGCTCAGGCTGTCTGGCTTGGCCCTGGAGCCAGAGGAAGGTGAGAGCTGGCACCTTAACTGGTTGCAGCCATAATTCACACCAGGGAGCTGGCAGCTGCCTGCATGCCGAATGCCCACTGGGTGTCGAGGCAGGACCGCAGGAAACGGTTGCGTTGCTTTGAAAAGTTGGAAAGCCTGTGAACGGAGGAAGTCGCAGCTGCTTTTTAAGATGAAGTCACTCTTTGCTCATGTTTTTGTTCGTTCCTTCCACCCTCCCCTCCCCCGCTTCCCCCAGTCTCCCCCAGCGAGCAAGTGATGGAGCATGGCCCACAGCCAGGCATCCGGCTCTCACGCCTCTTTCTCCTGCCCTCCCTGCGCAGACGTCTGCAGAGGGATAGCACTGCAGCAGCAGCGAAGGGAGGAGGACCTCGTTCAGCAGGGGCAGATGAGCTCACTGCCCGGTGTTTGCAAAGGGATGTCTTCCATGAAGGTGCCATCCAAGAAGATGACAACGTCTGAATGCTCAATAGATGGGTGCTGGGCATGTTCCTGTGGCCGCAAACTGATACATAACACCCCCTCCCTGCTCCTAAAACACGCTGTTGGTGATCCAGAATGCTTCCAGGGTAATTCCCAGCTTCCCAGTGGCATTCGCTAGGAAATGGGGACTGTGTCTGTGCCGAGATGGAAACTGGCTCCCAAGGAGAGCTGGGCTGGAAGGGCTGCAGGGCTCCCTGTGCAGGTGGGGGTCCTCGCTTCCAGCTTCTGCAAAAACTGTCGTTGGAAGAGGGCCAGAATAGTGTTTCAGAGGCGCTGGAGCCTTCCTGTGGCCTAGCTGACCCCACCGGTGCTGCCACCACCAGTGCAAGCCCAGCTCAGGAAGGGGAGGTGGAAGCGTGGCAGCTGGAGCAGAGCCTGCACTTCCTTCTCTCAGCCTGAGCTGCTGCAGAAGATGCAGGTGTCCGTCCTGTGTCGCTGGACCGAAAGAGCTGGGAAGTGCCATTTAATGAGACCTGGATGGTTTGAGACAACTTCCTAACCATACAGCCAGCCAGGCACGGCCAGCAAGCGGTCAGTAGGGCTGCCTGCGTTCCAGGTGCATGCCAGTTGGGCAAGGGTGGTGGCACCACGATCCCTCACCAAACTGCGTAAGGAACATCGGGGCTCCAGAAGAGCCTTCATGGTCCTTCCTGATGCAAGGAAGGCTTCTTGTTTTGGGTGCTGTTGGGCAACATGTGGACACTTAAAGCTGCTCCTCGCTCTGCAGAAAGGGCAAGCGGCTGCCACGTGGCCGAACTGCCCAAGGCTGCATTTAAATCGGACTTCTAAACATGGTGGTTAGGGCTTAGTACAAAGCTGAGACTGCTGCTGCTTGTCTTGTGCTGGAATTCGCCATAGCCCTGTGCCCAGAGCCTGGCGTGCCTTGGGGGTGCGGCCGGAGAGCTCACTGAGGTGATGAATGCTTGGGCAGAGGGGCGGGGTGGTGCTGGGTGCCCTGCAGCACCCAGGGGAAGGTTGGCCGAAGGCAGCACGATGGCTTGCTTTGAGCTTGTGCACCAAGCCTGCCTTGGAGTCCCTTGTCTGGTGGGAGCCTGCCCTGCTGCAGCTTTCAGATCTTCTCAGGGAGGCTCCTCCTGGCCCGCCTCTCCAGCGAGGAGACGGGTTCCCTCACCTGCTCCCACCATACCGTCAGGTGGGTGAGCTGCAGGGGGGACCTTGGGCACACTGCCCTGGTCACTGCGATCTACAACTCGTTGGGCTGGCCGCCCTTGCCTAGGCTGCAGCCTCGTCGCTTCGCTGGGAGAGAGGCTCGCGCTGGTGCTGCGGGCACTTCCAGCGCTTGGAAACCGCAGTAAGCGGAAGGGAGCCAAGAGCACCAAAATGGGAGCGACGGAGGACAAGGAAGCGACAGCTTGCGGGACCAGTAGCAGAGAGGAGCTATTTACCTCCCAGCTGCTGGCTTGAGCCCATTGAGCAGCGCAGCTGCCAGCCCGTATGGGAGCTGCCCTTGTGACTTGGACCGCAGTGAAAGAACCTGGATATTTCTACCCTTGGCAAGGACACTTAAAGGCTAGAGCCTGGCCTAGACCTTAACCTTGTCTGAAAATGGGGTCAGGAAAGCAGCTGGGCCAGGCAGGAGGGAGATGACAGCTTGGGCATTGGCAGAGAAAAGGTGACTGCTGAGGAGAGAGGTGGCAGAAGCCCTTGAAGAAAGGGGAGAAATGAGAAAATGAGCTGATAAGGGTCACGGGGGGAAAAACATCACCATGGGTTGAACGCCGCAATGGGAAAGTGAGCTCTGCTCCTGTGCTGTGGAGGGTGCTTGGTGTGATGGGGGACATGCTGGGGGAGTGGGTCTCCTGTCCCACCGCTCAGCTTGAGCAAAGGGGGCCAGTGATTGGGGGTGACAGCCTGGTACAGTCCCCATCGTTGCTCAGTTTGCCCTAAAAACATGTCCTCAACGTCACAGGCGAACCACAGAGGTGGTGCCAGGGCTGTATTCATCCTCCAGAGGAGAATCTAGGGTAGTGGGTTAGATGGAAGTGATTGCATCTGACATCTGCCCTGCCACAGATGCCAGCGCTGGGAGCCGGCATGGCAGGCTTAGAGGATTGCATTAATGCAGTGCCATTACTGTCGCTCCCGCTTCGTGCTGACTGGGGATTAAGGAGAGCCGGGGTGAGCTGTGAGCCCGCTTTGGAGCTGCAACCAGAGCAGCGCTTGCCATGCTTGGCTGCCGCCTTCCTCCCAGGAAAGGCAGCAGCCCATGGGAATCTGGTGCCGCTCCATTTCAGAGGCAGAGGAGCATGGTCCATGGGCGATTTTTAGCCCAATATCACGTCTGTCAAACCTCTTGGCTTTCAGTATGGTGCCCTGGTTTTGTGCTGAATAAACGAGCCGCTTTGTTGCTGGCAACCGCCCCCACCCCCGAAGGGTTTATCCTAGCAGATGTGGGCAGAGGATAGCCGGTGAGGAGCTTTGCCTGGATGCCACACATTGTAGCAAGAGCTGAGCTCGGCGGAGCCGCAGGGCGGTGGCACGTGGCGTGGCTGGGGTCTGGTGGGCTCGAGGCGAGCCCAGCACTGCCAGTCAGCTCAGGTGGATTTTGGCTTGAGCCACCCAGTCTCTGCCCACAGCCCACTCCCGCGTGGGTGCAATGTCACCAGGGAAAGGTTTTTCACGGGTGGCTTTGGCACAAACCGAGCTGGAAATGGTTTGCTGCTGTGCTGGCGTCTAGTGTCCTCCTCTAACGATGCCACCGTGTGTCCGAGCTGGTGGACTTGGCAGCGTCGAGGCCACCTCCAAACCGGCTGGCTTCACGCACCTCTTCTCTGTGCCATCTTTTCGGCTGCTGCCCTCTGAAAACACACAACGCCCTGAAATTTCTTCCCCGGCGACACTTATTTTGGCATGGAGGTGCAATCAGGTCGAGGATTCGTGCTCCTCTTCCATCGGCAGCCCTGTGCCAGGTGGGTGGCAGGCTGCACTGCTGCAGCAGGAGCTGGTTGGTGCGGGAAATCCAGATGCGAGGCCGGTTCGGGCTGGCTGGCATTGCCTGGGATGCTGCTCCCTTGGATGTCCCCTCTCGCGCGCTCCCCACACTCTGGGTCTCTCCTCCCTCTTGGTTCTGTACAGCTGAGTATTTGGCTCTCAGCAGTTGTTTGCGACATCAAAGCGAAGCTTAGCCCAGCTCGAAACGCAATTTGCAGGCCCTGGCATGTGTTATGTGAGGCAGATCAAGCAGTCGGATATCTGCGGGGCTGTGAGGGGCTGCAGCCTCCTCGTCTCACCCTTACCACGTGTGTCCTGGGGAAGATCAAATCCTATTAAGCCACTGCTCTACTTGCAAATTATACCATGAGCAATCTGCCCCTTAGGATTTCTGATCAAACGAGATGCAGAGCAGCTCTGTGCATGCTAGAAACATAGGGAAGAGTCTGGTCCAGCCTTGAATAATTCAGTAGCTTGGGTAGGACAGGAGTGACTTAGCTCTTTAGTGCAGCTACCTCTTGGAGGTGTGCTTCAACTGTCTTGGCTCCAACAGTCTCCTTAACCCAGTCTCCTGCGACAGGTACTTCCCACATCCTTGCTGTTGAGGAGGTGGGAAACTGTCAGGTAGACCTAAGGGTCACAAACAGGATGAAAAACGCCATAACGTGACCTCTTCTGCATTAGGGTCTCCTGTCCTGAGGCAGGTGCCAGCTGTTTGGGGGAAAACTGGTTAGTTTTACACCGTAGTAAGGGCTAAGAGCCTGCCGGCTGTCAGGGCTATAAAAGAGGGGATGAGCTGAGGGAGTTATTGGCTTTCATCCCTGGTTGATGACCAAGAGTTACCCTCATCTTTTGGGATGACTTTTGGGAAACAAAATGATGTTCTCAAGGCAGCCTTGTAGCAGAGAGCTGCATCCCAAAAACACTGCCAGCTGGGGCACCATCCACACGCAGTCCTTGGCACGAGTCCACTGGGATTAGCAGAGACTGGATGTCCTCCCCTGGTTGGGTGGTCCCAGCTAGTGAAGTTTGATGGTCTCTGGAGACATTTGAGCTGGTCAAACCTGAGCTGGATTCTGAGTGCATTTTATGGATGTGCATTTTATGGGCTTCAAACCCCGAACCTGGTGACTGCAATACAAACCCGTTTCTCCATGCAGCCATGGTACTGGATTCATCTAGCATGGTGTCTTGTCATGCATAGGCACCAGCTGTTTTGGGAAAGCAGTAAACCTTGAAGCCTGGAAGATTTCTGTTGTTTCCAGAGCAAGTTTTTGGTGCGTTGCTGTGTCTCTCGTGCTTCCCCATCTCGTAACGCAAGTCAGAAGCTACCTCTGCTGCGTGGGTAAACCCGGCCATGCGTAGCCATGACCTCGCAGGTCTGGAGCTTTCTTCCTGGCTGTCCTAACTCTTGAAGACGTGAGCGCAGTTGTTGGGTTTGCCATGAGTGGATTGGGACGCAAAGAATAAGGCTGAGTGGGGCAGGAGCGGGCCGAGTGGACAATTGAGGTTCCTTCGGGTTTGAGCTGAGATGTTTGACGCAGCCTCTGGTGTGTTGTAGACCTCCCCACCGTGGGAGGAGTGAGGTGGACATTGCAGTGCTGAACCAGCCTCTCTTCTTTCCATGCAGCGCCGAGCGGATCCAGGTGACCTTGAACCTGGATGGAATAGTTCAGGTGCTGGACTGCCACCTCCATGACACGTCCATTGGGATGATGACAAGAATTGCAGTCCTGAAATGGCTCTACCACTTGTACATCAAGACTCCTCGTAAGGTAGGTCAGGGACACAGCGTGTGAGCCTGCTGCTTCCTCCGCAGGACTGAGCTTGTCCACTCCCGGCCTGCTCCTCGCCTTCGAATTGGCTGTGATTACCTTGGTGGCATTGCAACCAAGTGCCCACCTGCCTTTTCTGCGGTGGCTTTGGCTGCTGGATACCTAGTAGCTTAAGGAAGAAGAACTCTTCAGCTGAGCTGGAAAACGCTGGTGGAGCTTTCATCAGCCTCCTCTGGGCAAGGGGTCCTGTGGTGGCGGGTGACCGGGCCTGTAGGACCGATGCTGTCCATCTTTCTGGTTCTAGATGTTCCGACACACTGACAGCCTCTTCCCCATCTTGCTGCGGACCCTCTCAGACGAGTCGGATGAGGTAAGTGCTGCAGCTGCTGCAAAAGTCCTGAGAGCTTACTGTCTCCACATCTAGCTGGGCTTTGGATCTTTTGGGTTGAACCAAGGGATTTTGTGAGACTTGGCCAGTGTTGGCACTGGGGACTTTAACCCTGCTGGCTAAACTGAAGATGACCCAATGCAGAGCCTGCAGGCAGGCTGAAAGTCCAGCAGTCTTGATGAGGCTGGTGTGTTTGGGACCCCCTGTATAAACATTCTGCACCTCGGAGAGCTGATCCTTCAAAGCCAAATCCTAAAAATCCGTTTTTCCTGCCTGGGAAGACAGCTAGGCCTTCAGGTCCTAGAGATGATGCCTTTCCCATGGAGCTGGGTTTTGGTCAGGTCCTTGGCGAGTGGGAATTCCGGAGCTCTGTAGACATGCGAGGGGGATTGTGTCCAGATGGCACTGCAGAACCCGGGTCAGGAGGGGGTTGAGCAGCACCTGCCGCAAGCTGGGGCCTGCTGTAGGTGCCCAGCGGCATCAGCTCGGCTGGGAACCGCTGGCCTTGCAAGTGAGCAAAGAAAATCAGGCAGCCATGAGCGAGGCAGCTTGCTCTGCCTTCACTCTCCTGCCTGCGCCTTGCCCTCCCGCTGCTCTTCATCTCCCAGGCTGCTCCCTTCCGACAGGCTGCACCATTTCCCCGTTTCCTTTTCTTTCTTCTTCACCCCTCTTCTCTTGTTCCAGTCGTCTCAATTTTGGCGTCTTTGGCATCTTCTTGCTCTCTCCATTGCACCCTGGAGCATTTCTGGTGCTGGAGCGGGAGGCTGGCAGCTTCAGCGCACAGCTGGCCCAGGCACTGCTCGCGCTTCTGCGTCGGCTGGGTACCTCTTGCCCAGAGCTGCCAACGATCCCGGCTCATTTCTCAGCCCAGACCTTCCTTGTGGAATAAAAATCACACGCTGTCTGCCTTGCCTTACGCGCTCGGGGCATCAAACTCCAACCCCGCAATAAATCCCATGTGCAAGGGGGTAGTTAGGAGGGGAGGGAATAAGCAAGCGAGAGAATGACTTGCAAAGGCAAACGACTGCCTGGCTGTTTTCCATACCCCACTGCTTACGATGCAAACCTGTCCAAAAGAGTCCCCAAGCACACATCTGCCTTTACAACGCTCTAGAAAGCCTGCATCTTGCAGATAGTCTCCTCAGCTTGGCAGGAGAGCGCGGTGACTCATGTTGCAATTACACTGCTTATTAATATTTGAAAAAAGCAGTGAAGAAAGGACCCTGGTGATGCATTTCCTTCACGTGACATAACTGGGAATGGCTCAAAAGTAATTTTAAGCTGATTTATTTAATCCTGTCTTCTATTTATTTAAATGTTTGGAGTTTTTTAGGTGGGTTTTTTTTTTTCAAGGAAATCCATACGCGAGTCAATCCATTGAACACCACTGCTCAGCTGGCTCCCAACCAGATTTGCTGCTCTCCACAGAGGAAATAAATTACTGAAATAGTAGGGGGTTTTTGAGCTGGGCGTTTTTGGGAACAGTGAGGACAGATTGAGCTAGCTAGCCAGCGGGGTCAGCGCCTGTTAGAAGAGGGGGCGCAGGGTGCTCTCTTAGCTGTTGCTCCCTGCTCAGTACAGTAGTTGTACATGTGTCTGCGTTGTCCCGGATCCCCAGAAGCTCTTGGCTAATGGGCTGGGGATCACCAGCTGGGTTAGCGTGGGATGCTACTTGAGCTAACCCATCAGCTCCCTGATGAGGAAGCATCTCCCTCCCCTTTCCAATTAGGGCTCTGCATGTCGTATGGTGTAGCACAAGGTGTACACGCATCTTCGGTGGGGGGGGGTTTTGCCGTCTTCATCCTGCGATGCCACCCGGGGAACCTGGCTGGACAGCGGTGCTGGTACCGTCTTTCCTTCCAGCAAGGCTGAGCATCCTTTTGTAGTGCCTGCAGAGCCCCTGGGCCCGCACAGGGTTTGGAGGCTGTCGCTCCCTGGATGTGCCCTGAAGCTGTCCTGGAGCAGTTGTTTCTCACTGGCTTATCGCCCAAGGAGAATCTGGCTTTGGAGGGTCAGTGCGAGTCAGGGCTTTGCATCAGACTGAAAGACCATGCTCAGGCGCCTTATTTTTAAGGTCTGGTCTTGCTGAGCCGCTCCGAGTCTCTCTGTGCACTCGCCATAAATAACCAAGCCCAAAGCAAGGAGAGACTTGTGCTGGATGGATCCGATCCGTGCCCTTTAAGTCGTCACGCCTGTTTTTATTGCACAAGGTGTTGCACCACCTCCACTGTGCTGAACAGGGGCCAGCGTCTCGTGATGCATCTGCAGCATCCTGAGTCACCTCTGCCTTCTCTCCTGTTCCCCTTCCTACCCAGTTCTCCTGCACCAGTAAAGAAATGGTCAAGAGATCTAGTTAAGATTCACAAAGGCAGCGCAGACAACTTAGAGCAAAGCTGAAGCGAGCAGTTCCCTTTGATATGTAGACAAGTCGGGATCCAGGATTCCTGGCTGTCGGATGCTGTGCTGCTGCACTGCGTCACCTCGTGCTGGTTCCCATGCTCCATCCTGTGTTTGAGGCCTGCTTTTGAAGGCAATCTTTAAAAGCCCCGGTTAAAATTTGATGCGCTTAAGAAACTTCCTTGCAGCTCCAAGACTAACAGGATCCTGCTGGGAGTGGGGTTTTCTGCACAAGCCGCTCCTTTCTGCTGGTGCGAGCCTCGCAGCCCTGACACGTGGCTGAAGAATCGATGTTACAAAAGGTGAAATGTCAAAGCCCAGGCGCCCTGTGGGAGCAGGGGGTTGGACCTTTCCATCCGTGGGTTGGAAGCACCGCTGCTGAAAAGATGACCTGTCCTTCGGGGTATCTCCCTCTGTGAGCTCCCGGTGCAAAGGCAGCTTCGGACATAGCTGTTCAATTCCCTGGGTCTGACCCAGCAGGACCCGGCTGCTGAATTCAGGTGGACACAACAGGCGGTGATGGTGTCTGAGAAAACCGTGAAGCGATGATGCTGCTGGGTTTTTTTCTTCTCTTCGTTTTCCTTTCTCTGGCTCCAAAATGGAGTTGTTCTGCTACGGCTGAACTTGTTCCTCTTTGCTTGTCTGTTGCTCTCGATCTTACTGGGGGCTGGAAGTTGCATGGGGACTTTTGTCTGACTCATGCAGAAGTGACGCATGAGGTGGAGCTGGTGGCTGATGTGAAGCAGGATAGACTCCGGCTTCCTCTCTGCTCTGCAAACGTGAAAACCTACCTGTGTTTACACTGTGGCCAGGCAAGGCTTTGAATATGGCAGGAAGATCCAAGTGGTTTCTTAGCTTGCTGTTTGCAGCTGTATTGCCCAGAGTGTCCTTCAGAAGTCTGCTCCTGGCACTGGGCAGGAGTGGGTACCCTTCACTGGAGAGGATGAGCTGGGCCTGGGCTGCCGCTGCCCATGGAGATAGGGATGGACTTGAATGTCATCTGCATGACCTTCAATCCAACTTCTCCATGACACGCTGAAAGATTTTGCCCCCTCTCTTGGGTTTCCAATAGGAGAGTAGGGACCCCAGGGATGGTACTGTACTGGTATTCCTCTCTCTCCTTTGCTGTTAACTCCTACGGCCCTCCCGCACATCCTGCTCGCAGCACCACAGGGTTTTGGGGCCCGGGTCTCTCCCCTGCTCTGAGCTGTGCTGTCACACTAAATCCTGGTGAGCTTCTCCCATCGTGCCTGATTCCCAGGACAATGCAGCTGAACAAAAGCGTGTGCCAAAGAGAATAGCTGTCTTAGTGTGGTTTGGTTTGGAGCTTTGCTCTGTTGGTTTTAGAGCCATTGTGCTCCAGCTCCCAGCCTTTCACCACGGCCAAGACATTGCGAACCCATGCAAAGCAGAGGGTGTAAACTAAAGAGCACAGAGAACTATAATGTACATGTGCTTGGCTTTTATTTTAATTTTTTTGGTGATAAAGCTGCTCCGGAGAGAGAATCAAAGCTACAAGGTACTGAAGCAGGGAGGCTGCTCATTTCCAAGAGGAAAGTTAGGCTGAGGA
This sequence comes from Steatornis caripensis, assembly GCA_013398225.1. Lineage (NCBI taxonomy): Eukaryota > Metazoa > Chordata > Aves > Caprimulgiformes > Steatornithidae > Steatornis > Steatornis caripensis. The sequence goes on from VZSC01017084.1 coordinate 57,589, forward strand.
TGAGCTTAGGGCTGAAATGGCGGGGTGCGGAGGGAGGGATATCATTGCGGCTGGATGGTGGAAAATGCAGTCAGCCCTGCTTTCTGTATGTGGAAGCAGCCCGTAAGCAGAAGTCTTAAAGCAGGATGGGGTGATGCTTCCTCCAAGGACTCAGGGCATTGCAAAGGCACGGGGTTGAAAGATAACCTGTGCACTGCGTCATGTGGAAATAGGAAGTTGCTTGGGGGGAGCGTGATCTGCAGGGAGCTTCTTAGCTCAGCACTGGTTCTGGACCATAATTGCATGGCTGGTGTGTATATGTGTGTATACAGTTCATACACAGTTCATACATGTCGTGATTGTGCACTGCCAGAGTATGGGCTCAGGGCAGTTTCCGGAAGGTGTTTGCAGCATTCTGAGGTTAAACCACAGATGAAATCATGGAGCAGACTAAAACCATAGAAAACCTGTCTGCGATGGAGGTGCAGGCACTCCCTGTGCCCTGTCCTGGGTGGGTCCTGGGTGGGATGGAGGTGTCAGATGCAGGATTTGGGGAGCTTGGCTCTGGGTGCCTGGCTCCCTGGGGTGTGGACGGAGGTGCTGGATCTGAGACAGGGTAGCAAATAAAAGCAAACCCTTTGCCTGTTGGAAGCACTGGGGCTCCAGGTCCTGAATTTGAAGGGGTTGCAGGTGTTCATGCTCAGGGCAGCTCCGGCTCCCTCCCATCCCGCCATGCGGCTGGCATCAGGCGGGCGGTGCATTAAGGCATGTTAAGCTCCCCGACCGCTACCTAAACACATTTGAAGAGGTGCTCTGAGCTGTGGCTGTGCTGCAGGCCTGGTCCCCGCGTGCCGGCAGCAGGGATAAATGGGGTATTTGCAAACGCGGGAGGGAGGATGGGCAGTTTTCGGGATGCGGCTTGGTGTCAAGTGGTCATGTCCGTAAGCGACCCCCCCACTGCCTGCTGTGTTTGCTGGCGCTGTGAGCACAGCCTGGTGGGATTTGACCTGGGGAGGAGAGGAGAAGCCCCCAGCCCCGCTGCCTTCCCTCTGCTCCCCATCCCCTCCTGGCCGCAGGCTGAAATCCGGTGGCTGTAAAGGGGGGAAAAAATAGGCCTTGGCAAGATCGGAGGATAAAAGTTGCTGTGCTGGGGACCTGAAAAGAGATCTGGTTAAATTGGTGTGGGAATATTAATGGTGGTTTTGCTTTCTTTTTTTTGTCTTTAAAGCCGGTGGAGGTGGGGGGGACACAAGTTTGCTTTTCACACCGTGTGCATCTGGGGCTCGGCCAGCCTCGCTGCTGGCCTCTCTTGGCTCTGGGACTGCCCACCCCTGCCTGCCTCCCCTCCCCTGGCTGCAGCTGAAAGGTTTGGAGGGGTGGAAAAAAAAATTAAGACCTCTGGGGAAGGCTCCGTGCGCGCTGCAGCAGCGGGGGGCTGCATTCAAGTGGTGGGGCAGGAGGACGCAGCCAGCAGTGTCCTCAGCTTTCCTGGTCCCCTCCGAGTTGCTCTTGTGCCCCCCCACCTTGCTGATCCCGGTAGCGCCATGGGGTTTTCCACAGCCACCCTAATCTTCATCCCCTTTGAAAAAGTGCTTTGTAGCCTTTAACATTCCTGCTCTCCATCTTGGTGGCATCTTGCTTCAGCTGCATTCCCATCTCCTTGGTGAGAATAACCTTGCCCTTGGTGTCATGAGCCCTGTTTCACTGCCCTGCCACATCCAAGGCTGCCCGGGAGCACTTCCCTGCTGCAGGCAGGCATTTTTCAGGTTGGTTTGGGGGTTTTTTTCAAACTTTTCCATAAGTACTGGCAAAGACAGCATCTTCAGGAGCTCAGTCACTGTCCTTGCAGTCGTGTGTGCCCCAGGAGCTGCTGCTGCAGCCTGCACTGGTGTCCTTGTAGTCAGCACATGCTGCAGGGTGCATAGTCTCGCTCCCCAGGGGTCCACAGCGGATTTGGGGTCACCTCCCCTTCCCCTGCAGCGGGCCAGGATCAGCCCAGCTTTTGGGCCAGAGGCAGAGTCGTCTCCCAGGAGCATCAAGGTGATGCTTTGCACTTGGGAGGTGCATCCCATCCAGCCTGCACCGTTCAGGGGCTGCCTTTCCCCCTGCACTGCCGCCGTCGGCAGAGCTGGTCTCGGCTCCGTTCAACCAGAACAAGCAGCAAATTAACCTGACCTAGATCTGGAGAAGCCGGAGAGACTGACTGTTTTGTGTGCCCTCAAAATCCATGCTCTGGAGGCAATACAGGCAGAAATCTTGCCTATTCCCAGGGAGGAAAACAGCTGCTTTTTTATAACAACTGTCTGATAACCTGCTTCCTCATCCCCCAGCCATGGAAAGAGCTCGCTCCTCTCCATGCTGCTCTTCAACCCATGCTGGGACCGGCTCGCGACGTCAGCCGGGTCTCTCCATCCATCATGATGGTGCTTTCCCTGCTCCTTCCAGTTCACAGTAACCAGCCCTGCGCTCACCTGGAGCCAGGGCACGCCATCCTGCATCTCATCACCTTTGTGGAAATCCCTTCTGGGCCGGGAAAGCATCCTTGGTGGCGGCTCCTCCGGGCTGGCCGTCAGGATCACGCCCTCGCCCAGCAGATGGGAACTGCTCTGGCCCTTGTGCTCCCAGCACGGTCAGGTCCAATGGCCGCTCAGCTCCTGATGGATGGGACCGGCTCGCTCCTGGTGCAGCCAGCCCGTTGCCATGGCAATGGCAGGATATTGCTTTCTTACAGCCTCCTCTCTCACACAAAGCCAGCCGCGGGCTCCAACTTTGCTTAGCGCAGGGATGTGCAGTGCATACCAAGCGCTCCTGGCTTTCCTCCATCCCTGACTGGGAACCCGCTCCAGAGCATGCGGGGGAGAAGCAGCAGGAGCCGGAGCTCCCTGCCTCTTTCCCACGGCTGGAAAACCCCGGGTCTTCGCAGCCGCCTGCTCCTCCTCTTCCTCCAGGTGCTCGCGTGCCTGTTCCTCCTGCTCCTTGTTTCCTCCATGTTTTTCAATTGCAAAATGCAGCCCATGCTGCTTTCTCCCATCTCCTGCCTGTGATCTCCAGGGCTGGCTTTGCAGCGACACCCGTTAACCCCTCCAAAGCTCGAGAGGTCCAGCCGTGCCGATTACGGCTGCCCAGGCAGCCCAGCCAGAGCATCCCGAGCCCAAGCAGCATCTTGGAGACAGAGCTCAGCACATGGCTCTGGGAGGCTGGGTTAAGAATCCGACCCCATGTGATAAGACACAGCTCTAAATGCTTCAGGAGGCAGCAGGGTGATTTTTGCCCAGACCAGGGTCTTGGTCCTGTTTCCTGATGCTGCGGGAGCTGCTGGGGAAGTCTACACTGGCCGATAGCCTGTGTGTTCAGCTGGGAGTGTGGGCTCTAGGGGAGGATGGTGGTGGCGGTCACGGGCGGCTGGTTCGCGTGGTATATCAGCCGTGCGTTGATACAGCCTTGGCACGGTAGGATATGTCACCCTGGTTGTGTTGGCACACATACTGCATTCGGCAAAATCAGCAGCATGAACAAGAGTCCTGGCTCTTGCCCGCCTGCCAGCCCGGGTAGCCAAGCCCTGACTTTCTTTGCTGGTTTTAGCTAAAGAGAAGGAGGCTTAGAAACCTCCAGGGGTGTTATCTCCCCAGCTGTGAGAGCTTGAGACCCAAATTAGTGCCTTCCCCCACTCAAAGGCTGCAGGTCCAGCTGAGCTGCGTGATTAGCCACCAGAGAATCTACACAGGGCTTCAGGAGACCAAGTGTCGGGAGCTCTGCTCAGGGCTACCTTGAAACGAAACACTGTCAGCATTGATTTATCGGAGCCACTGATGCTTGAAAGCCCCACGAGGCCAGGTGGAGAGGGAGGAACAAGGTCTTTCTTCTGCCAAGGACTGTGGCATTGCTTCCCTGCGCGAGGATGAAGGCTGGCAATGGCGGTGGTGTCCCATGATGGCAACGAGGTCCCATCCTTGACGGCGTCGTGAAGGTGCCGTATTCTTTGGGGACAGCAGCATCGTAGCTTCTCGCTGCACAAGTAGTTGTTATCTTACGTGTTTTCATCCCTGGGGGAGCCACGGGCTGGGGCTTAATCACGTTTATGGGCACAGGGTCTTCCCAAGTGTGCCGGAACCTCACGGTGCCCGTGGCACACTGCTTCCCTGCGGCCAGCTCTGCGCCGAAGCCTGGACACCTCGCTGCCTGCTCAAAGGCTGCTGGGGGCTTAAAAATCAGCCCTAATTGCAAAAAAATTTAAAAAATTAAGGTATCTATCTGCAACACAGAAACCTAGGGGCTACCTCACGTACAGCTGCAGCTCCTCAAAAAAATGCCTTGCGGGAACACACAGAAAGCCTGGGATGCTGTGCCAGTAGGCAAGGGGTGGTCGAGGATGTGCTGTGCTGGATGCTGGTGGGTCAGACATGGCAAGGGACCGTTTTTGGCAGCCTGTGTGCTCTGCACAGCCCTGCTCTGCTCGGAGCATCGGCGACGGCTGATGAAACGTCTACACCCAAGGACATCTGAATGAAGGGGGACCCAAAATAGCCTGAGACATGAGAAGGGCTGAGGATGAATTAAAAAAAAAAAGCCACAACCCACCCTGTAATAACTTCTCCAGAAATGCTACATATAGATTAATTTGGCGACTTCTGGAAGGAAAGAGCTATGAAATGCGAATGGCAGCTCTGCCTCGACATCCTGAGCGCGAGCAGATGAGCAGGCTCTCGGATGCTGCCCTGAACGTTGGGAGCTGGGGGGTGCGCAGGCTGATGTTCACCCCTGAGAGCATCCCCATGCTCTTGCTGGGCTTGTCCCAGATCCACGGCTGTGAAGGGGAGCGGGGAAACAAATCCCGGACCTTCCTGAAGTGGGAAGAGGGAGAAGCAAAGCCCCGCTCTTGACTGAGTAAATTAGATTTAATTTCACATGCTCCCTTGGGACTCACAGAGCAGAAACTGGGTTTTTTCCTCCCCTTTTCTCTTTCTTGCCCCATTCCACTCTGCAATCACCTGAAATTTCCGCTTTGAACTTCATAAGTAGCTGTCTTTTCCCTACGCCTTTCTTGATGCACTGGCATTGGTGTTTGCTTCCCATCTCACCCTCTCCGGCCAGGGGTTTGGAAAGGAAAGCTCGCCCTACCGGCTGCCTCCAGCCCTGCGCTTGCTCACCCTGCGCCATCCCTCTCTCCGCAGGTTATCCTGAAGGACCTGGAAGTGCTGGCCGAGATTGCTTCTTCCCCCGCGGGACAGACGGAGGGTCCTGGTCCCTCTGACGGCTCCGATGCACGACCCGGCCCGGTGGAACTTCACGTCCCAGCCAGGGCCGGCCAGCCGAGCTCCTCCGGTGAGTGCCCTCTGTGCCACAGCTCTGTGCCTCTGTGCTCCCTGGGCTCACTCGATGCTCGGTGGCACCGGTCAGGTTTACGGGGGCAGAAGGAGAAGGTGATAAATCAATATATTTGTCCCTACCCAGCATCGCTTGGGGATCGAGTCTGCCACGGCGCAGACCGCCACCGTGCTTTTGTTTTTATTGCTCTTTATCTCACGTTTTGGGGATTTAGGGCTCTGTTTAGCAGCAGGACGCTGCGCGGGCCGATGTGGAGGGAGATTGTTATTGTCCTATTTTTTACGTGACGTTGGGTGCCAGCCTCTTCTCTCCTTGTAAAATCCTCAGAGCCTCTAAAAGCAGCTCAGGACAGGATGCTGGCTGCGAGCCTGGATACCCAAAACGTAGATGGACCTGCAGAGGGTTCCACATGTGCCCTTGTTGCCTGTTGAAGGCTGCCTGCAGTGACTATGAATGGCTGTGATGCTCTGAGGGTCGGGCAGGACCTCGGAAGAGAGGTGAAGAGGGACGGTCCTATTTCCTGGGGACTTGGGGGATTAAAAAAAAAAAAAGCCTTTCATTAATCATCCTGGCACATCAGGAAGTTTTTTCCACCTTCCCTTGTCTGCGGCTCATCCTTTGCATTTGCTTGGCTGCCCCTTCTCCTCTGCTGCTGCTATTTAAGGGCCTCCCTGTTGTACTCCCTGGGCCAGGTCGTCCCAGCCAAAAGCACGTTTCACGGCAGCTTTGGCTTGCGACCCAAGCACGGAGCCAAGGCTGCCTCTCCCTGCACAGGATGCGGCCATGGGGCCTTGCAAAATCACCGCTGGAGAAGGGAGGCTTTGCTTTCCACTCCCCGGGCTTTGTTTTCTCTGAAGATACTGGATCACTTGCCCTTCCCTGGGCTTAAAAAGGTCCACACCAGCAACCAGCTCAGGTTTTGGGTTGTTTGGGTGGGTTTTGGAGGGGTTTTTTTGCAGATCTAATCCCTCTTTCATGCTGGCAGCCGTAGCCGGGCTCTGTGATGGAGGGGTGTGGGCCGCAACTCTGGCGACCTCCCCGAGCCTCATTCATCCTCATGGTGTCAGTAGTGAGAACGCCTGGGTGGAGCGGCTCCTGCGGCGCTGGCCAAGCAGCTGAGGAGCCGCGGTTCAGCTCGCGCCGATGGTTGTCTGAGGTTTCCTTCCTTGTTGGATGATCTAAAAATAGCAGGCGGGATGGCGTGGATCCTAACAGCTGCCGTGGCCGCTGTTAGCTATCTGGAAGAGCAACTTGGTTTCGCTTCTTCAAGTGTAACGTTTGAAAAGAGCCTGGCTCTCCCCAGGCTGAGCAGATCTGCTGGAACCAGAGCTCCCCGTTGCCCCAGTGAGGGACACCGTGCCCCCTCACAGGTCCTGACAGGCTCTGGCGTCTTCCATCAGCTTTCCTCTTCCTTGTAATGCACCACAAAATTGATTTTTTTGAGATTTATTTGGGGCTGAGCTTTGCAGGGTCCATTGGCTTTCACCCAAAGGCAGATTGTTTTGGGGAGGGGAAAAGGAGCCAGGTCGTTGGCATTGGGCGTTTAACACAGCCCCGATCCTGTCTGGCTCTGACCACCTGGGGCTGGGAGTGGATCGGCTGCTGGGCTCTGGCTCCCGGGGGAATGAGGGGTCACAGCTGGGCCAGCACCCTCCTGGATTACACCTGGAAAAGCGGAAGCTCTTGGAAAAGACTTTTTATGGGAGGGTTGGCTGTAAGGGAGGGCTTTTTTTGGAGCAGGAGGATGGCTGGTAGAAACCTCCATGTCTGTGTGGTCCCGGAGTAGTGATGTACAGTGAGAATGAGCGAACCCAAGCCCTTCCCTGCAGGCTGATGCGTTTGTGAGTACAGCCCCTCCCAGGCAAAAATCCTGCAGTGCTGGCGCGGAAGAGAGAGCGTACCCGTTCTGGGGTCACTGGTTTTGTACTGGGATGTATTGGAGCGTTCCCCAGGCTGCTGCACCTGGGCTCGGACAGCGCTTCCTGGGCAGTGGGGTGCTGTTGCACGGTGGGGAGGCTGCAGAGTACCAGCGCTTCTCCCCAGGGTTAAATCGCTCCATTCCCTTCATCGCGCTTTACACCAAGATGCTGTGGGAGGAGATGCAGTCTGCCCCTCTCCTGCCTGTCCAAGGTGGTGGCTTGCAGGTAAATGAGCGCAGGCGCCCCTTAAAACCTGGTTTAAACCAGGTTTCCATGCTGCGCCCTCCACCTTGGTGCTCTGGGCTTTGCCACCCAAGCGGCGAGGGTGGGATGGAGGTGGAAGGGGCCGGTGCCCCCGTGATCTTCCCGCCACTTCCTCTCGCTCCGTTTCTTCCTTCAGGATATGTTTATGCAGTTGTTTCCCTGCCATTGAGTTTGGTTTCCTTCAGATGCTGGTTGATTAGTCAGGAAAGCTGTGTCCCACTTCCGCAGCCCGTTCCCAGCTCCAGTTTTTATTTAGCTGCTTTGTTCTCCTGTTACGTAAGGTCAGCTGCCCTCGACGCCTTCTCTGAACACAATGAGCTGGGGCCAACCCAGCTCAGCACCGCCTGGGAGACCCAGCATCTCTCCTCCAGACCTGCTCCGGCTGCCCCGGGAGAAGGTGGCTGGGTGCTGAGCTCCGTGAGTCTGTCCTTGGTTATCTTCTGCACGGTTTTTGGGGACAAGGCCTGGAGGGCTGTGCCCAAGAGCTCCCCTGCTCCTTGGGGTGATGGTGCAAGCACCCGTCAGGTTTGTACGATGGGAAGCCAGCTGCCTGCTTTACTCTGAGAGTGTTTTACCAACAGTGTAGAAGTTGGAACAAGTAGCAGATGATCCAAGCATGGTTGTCACCAAGGCCAGCAGGTCGAGGGAGGGGGTTCTGCCCCTCTACTCTGCTTTGGCGAGACCCCCCCTGCAGTCCTGCATTCACCTCTGGAGCCCTCGGCGCAGGAAGGCCGTGGAGCTGTCGGAGGGGGTCCAGAGGAGGGCTGCGACCATGATCAAGGGGCTGGAGCATCTCTCCTATGAGGACAGGCTGAGAGTTGGGGTTCTTCAGCCTGGAGAGGAGAAGGCTCTGGGGACACCTTACAGCAGCTTTTCAGTTCTTAAAGGGGGCTTATAAGAAAGACGGGGACAGACTTTTTAGTAGGGCCTGTAGCGCTAGGACAAGGGGTAATGGTTTTAAACAAAAAGAAGGTACGTCCAGACTAGGTATAAGGAAGAATTTTTTTTATGCTGAGGGTGGACAGACACTGGGACAGGTTGCCCAGAGAGGTGGGTGATGCCCCATCCCTGGAAACAGTCAAGGTCAGGTTGGACGGGGCTCTGAGCAACCTGGTCTAGGTCAAGGATGTCCCTGCTCGTTGCAGGGCAGTTGGACTGGGTGGCCTTGAAAGGTCCCTTCCCACCCAAACCGTCCCGTGATGCTATGATAGCATAGGTGCAAGCCCTCCTCTGCACGGCAGGAGAAAGCCTCCTCCGAAAGGATGCTAGCACCGTCCACCGCCTTGCACAGGGCAGCGCTTGTGCACAGCTCTTCCTTCCTTCCTTTCTCTGCAGCTTTGTGAGGAGAAGCAGTTACGACCCTTTGTTTCGCAGGAGGCACTTTCCTTTCTGGCTCGGTCCAATCTCTCTCGACGCAGATGGCGGGGACAGTTGCTGAACCCTCTGAGTGCCTCACGCTATGGAGTGTGTACCGGGAGGCTGGCTTTGTACGTGGGTGCACTAACGCACCTGAGGTCATTGCTTCCGACCAGCGGTTCGTGAATATCCCAGGAACTGGTGGATTACTCCGGAGAAGGCTGCTAAAAGCCCATGAGAAATGTGGGCTGTTGAGTTCACGCTTGCAGTATCCCCACTGGAAAGCATGCAGCGCTCCAGAGCCTAGGCTGAGCTTGAGGTGTGCTGTGATGGGGGTTCCCTGTCGCCACCTCCTTGAGGGATTTTGTCCTGTGAGCCAAACCACCCCCTTTACTTTGTCATATCGCTTCATTTGTGTAACCGTAGATCTGCGGAGGTGGTGGTGTAGGGCACGGTCAACCTCCAGGCAGTCTGGATAGCGTTGGGGTGGCCTCTGAAAACACTGGGCGAGGGTCTGCAGGGTGCGGGGGGTCTGTGAAAGGGGGGGAAGGAGAGGTGGCCCCATGTCAGATGGCTCAGATCTGCTAAAGTGCCGAGGGTAAATGTGAAACCCTTCCATATCCATCCTTGCCACAGAAGACAAGGAGGCAGCCGACGTCATATGATGTCCCCCTTGCCCTCGAAGGAGCCAGTTTCCAACAGCTTTCACAGGATCGGGAGTGCCGCAGCAGGGAGCGGAGGAGCCAAGCAAGCAGGAGAGGAGGGACCTGTTGCTCCTGAGCGCTCTGAGCTCCACGCTCTGGTTCCTGATGGTCAGTGGCTCTGCCATCTCCTTCCCTACCAGCATGGAGCTGTGCAAGAGGGCTGACTTTCAAAAAAGCTCTTCTGCCTCTTGGAGAAGAGGAGAATTGGGAGAAAAGGGTGATTTTTGTTTCTTTTCCTGGATTCTCTGCAACAATGGTGCTTGGGATGCTGTGGAAAACCCCAGGAGAGACCATCCAGACCGTAGCCCTAACCCACCTGGCATGCCTTCAGGTATCAATCCCTCCTGAGACAGTTACAGCACACGGCTGGCTGGAAGGGCTGGGGATTCCCAAATCGAAGCCGGGATTGCTGGTCTGCAGGGTCCAACACAGAAGTCGACGGTGTAGGTCACATCACTCCCAGCCAAGCACCCCTGTGTTGTTACTTTACTGAGCTGCCTCAGTTTCCCCAAGATGTTGCAAGGGATTTGGAGGGCAGGGTGAGGAACAAGGTGAAGACAACTGAACTAGCAAAATGAATACGGGTGCAGAAACAGCCCGGCAAACCCAGTTGCTGATCGCTCCTGCTTGCAGGTTCTCTTTGTGTGCTTCACCTTTGCATGCAGTAGCCTCAGCCCACTCTAAACTCGCCACCGAGCTCAACCGCTCCTGTTTTTGCAGGTCTGCTGGGTATTTTCTTCTCCTGTCCATTGTCTGAGCTATACCCCAGCTGCAGTTTTACTTACTGTTTACCTTAACAAAGAAAACTGAGCCAGTCACCTGCTGCCTTCCCCCAAGGCAGGGCGAGGTGCAGACCCTGCGTGGGAGTGAGGGGAGACAGAGGATCAACGCAGCAAAAGCCTCCTTTGGCATCAAAATACGTACCCCGGCCCATCTGGGGACCCACTTTGGGGAGAGATGCTGAAGTCTCAGGAATTGCAAACCCACAGCTCTTTTGCCAGGTAGAAAGGGCAGAAGCATCCGTGTGCCCCGGCAGCCCTGCGAAAGCAGCGTGAGCGCAGCCTGTGGCCGCACAATCCATAATTTCCGTGGTTTCATTTCCTCAGCAGCGTCCTGCACTTCAGAGAGGGTAGAGCAGAGGTTTTGCAGAGCCTAGCTGAGTTGCCGCCACATTCGCATCTGTTTCCAGCTACACCCCACAACGGGTTTTTGGAGGAGGGGGGAGGACTTGCCTTTTTTACAGCTCTATTTTTATCCCGCTCTGCAAGGCTTCGCTGCCCCATGTTTGCAAAAGCTACAATTCAAAACATCCTGGGGAAGGCTGCCTGGGGGGAGACGCCGCGCGGATTCCCACGTCGCCGACCCGGGGTTTCACTGAGCACCGTCTGGCAGCACCGGTTCCAACACCACCGGTGCTCGAGCCGAGCCCCACGTGGGTCGAAGGCTCACGGACCAGCTCCAGCTGCCGCTGGGTTTATCCCGGCTGCTCCTGGAGGAGCCGAGGGAGATCCTTCTCCGGGCTGAGCTGGAAATGTGATGCCTCGGGGAAGGCACTTGGGTGGGAAGGATGCTCAGCCCTGCCAGCTCTTAGCTTGCCCTCCTTATGTCTGGGCTGAAATTGCTTCAATTAGGGGTTGTGGTAAATCGTTTGAGCTAAACCGCCACAGATGCCCTTGTGGATACTCTTCAAACAGCTTACCCAGCTTAACTTGCTTTGGAAAGGAATCAGCTCTGGTCCAATCGTGTTTAAATTTGGTTTAAGTGGAGTTAAGCAAGTCCACACTGGTTTTAATTAAGACCAGTTTGAAAGCAATCGCGGTAAATTAGCGGAAGTTGTGTTTTCTGCTGGGGTGAAGTTCGGCACTTTGTGGCTGAGGTGGGGAAGTCGGTGTCGGAGTCTGCCAGGCCATGCCAGAGCGATTTGGGGACACTTTGGCCACCGTAGGTCTCAAGACGGCTCAGCCCATCAAGCAGCCAGACGGCCTCAATGTTCCAGGCTGCTATACAATATATATTTATAAGGGCCTTAATATAGATCCCTAATTGCCTGTCTTGGCTGATACATAGCATGGCCACATGAGTGGTGGGAATGGCACGAACCGGTGAGCACTTGGGGATGCACCGGGGGTTTTGGCAGGTGTTTGCTGTGCTCTGCTTAAGCTAGTGCCCATGGCGGCGGGCGCAGATGCTGGCACTGGCTTAGGTGATCCGAGAAGCCCACTCATGTCCCCAGGCTCGGAAAGGGATTTGTCAGCCCAGCATCCTGGGATGCAGGAGGATGCTGTAGTCGTCGAGAAGAGTCCAGGCTGGATGGATGGTGCAGGCTCGTTCCGGCCGCAGAGCTGCGGTTTCCACATGCCTTTCGCGGCCTGTTTCTACCGACTCTTGTTTCACTGCCCTGATGTCCCCGTGGGCCCCAAATTTCCATTTGTTCCTATTACAGCTGATATCTGGGCTGAGTTTCGTCATTCCTCTGAGCAGGGATCTTTCTTCTTCCAGCTCCTTCGTCCATGCCAGATAAAAAAAAAAGACAGCAGTGCCATGACGTGCCACCAGCGCAGCTTTGGGTATATTAACAGCTGATCTGGCAGGTTACAGATCTGCAAAGTCTCGCTTCGGGGGAAGGGGGAGAGGTGCAAGCTTCAATTAATTAAGCCACAGTTTTCGTAACACTTCTCTCCGCTTGTCTCTCGTGCTTCATAGAAACACTTGACAAGCTGCTCCTACGGTTCTGTCGAGCTGGGGATGCCGCTGCGCTGAGCCCAAACCCACGGGGCGATGCGCTGAGCTCCAGGCTGCGCCGGGAAGGGTTACACAATGGCAAATAAGGTGCCAGCCACTTCCTAAGACATCCTGTAAACGCAGAGTGAACGAGAAGCGTGGAGGAGCAGGAGGTTTTGCAAGAGAAACGTTTTGCCTGCTTGAAGAAGTATTGCCCTTTAAAACTCCAGCTGCAGTTTGGTTGAGCATTTTGCAGCCTGGGAGACTCCTACGTGCTGGTTTCTCATCCCCGGTGTTACCCCTGGAGAGCACTGTCAAGGCTGCTCCAGCACGGCATGCCATGGTGGAAACCTTCCTTAGGGATGCGCAGCTGTAGCTGCTGGTCGCTGGGTGGGCACGGGGTGGAGAAATGGTCCCTTTTGGATTTGGTCTCAATGCTCCCGGAGGCGAAGGATGATGCAGAAGCTTCCTGGGGCCTGCAGACTGTAACATCACACTTTCCTCTCCTAAAAAAACAGGTCTAAGACTTGTTTTCACCGTCTCTGTGTCCCGCTCCCTCCTTGCTCCCAGCTTCCTGACCAACCACCCAGCTTCCTCCAGGCTGAGCAGGAGGGTCGGAGGTTCAGGAGCGAGGTGGTGGAAGACGATGGTGGGGGTGGAGGCTGATCATCCTGCGGATTGCAGCTGGGATCTGATCTCCAAGGTGATCCTGGCTTTTGGATACCCAGCTGACCCAGCAGGTCCTTCCAAGTCTCCGGTCTGAGATGCGGGAGGTGCTACACCACTTCGGGAGGTCAGATCCGAGGGTGCTTCTGGCTGGTCTGTTTTGCACCAGCATTCCCAGCCACGTGGCTCCTGGGCTTTGTCCCATGTGCATCGCTGCTGGGAGTGCTGAACCTTTCAGGGAGCAGAAAAGTTGCTGCCTCTTGCTGTTTTTTCCTTTGGGATGTGTTTTAGGATGCATAATGGTTTTGGCTGTTGCTGGAGGTGGTGAGGGACAGAGCTGGCTTTACGGTGCGGAGGGAGCACTGGGCAGGAGCTGCTGCCTTGTGCTTCTGCTGTGAGAGACCAGCCAGTGGTGCCCTCCTTGATGCTGTGGGGGTCAGAGAAAGAATTTTGAGGAATTTTGAGAAGGGAGAAACTCCAAAACCAGACCGTCCCCTGGGCAAGCTCCAGTGTCGGAACATTGCTCACCGGTGGGGATGAAGGTGTGATGTCCTGTCTGCTGGTTGCTCTTGGGTTGCAGCGCAGCTCTGGTTTGGATGGCTCAGCACTGCTGACAAAACAGACAAATTTCATTTTTATGGCTCTGAAAGATGATTCCCATCTGCCCTTCACCCCTGTCACCCACCCTCAGCACCAGAAAGCGCCTTCTTTTGAGGCTCTGCCTATGGTGTGGGCTGGGAGGCGTGAAGCTGAGCTGCAGAGAGGCGCGGTGGGATGGTATGGCTGCTCTGCAGCACCTTGCCCGGGCCGCATCTCTTCTGAGCCTGCATTCGAGAGCGCCGAGCAGCTGGAGTGACAACGTGTGGGGCACAGCTGTGTTTTCACTCTGGGTGCTCCCTGCCTTCGAACAAGATCAGCTTTGTTCTGGAGCGCATCGTCTCAGCTAGATCCTGTTGGTTTTGGGGTTTTTTTGCCCGGATCATCTTCCCCGCAGCTGAGGGGAAACACGATGCTACGGTGAACACTTATGCTCTGGGAGACGCCCGCTTCAAAGCCTGGTTTGAGGTTTCAGATGCACCAAGGTGGGCGGTGAACGCGTGGCTCCAGCCAGGAGGGGACACCAGGTTCTGGTGCAGATGACCTTGTGGTTTTTTTTCCTTTTTCCTTTGGCTGGGGGTCTTCTTTTGGATGCTAAATCCAAGCCCACATCTGCATCTCTGTATCACTGGGACAGTCAGGGTGGAAAACAGCCCAATAGCTTTTCCATCAGCTTTACTGGGCTTTGGCGGCTTGATTTGGTCTTTAATTGGCTACTCCGTGCTCTGCTGAGTCTCGGTAGAAGCAGACACCGTACATAAGTTCTTTAGGTTTCCTTCGGCAATCTGATGGCTGTTCTTGGGATGGGGTGAATAACCTTGGGGCGCTCGTGTGTGCCAGCTTCCCTCCTTACCACGGCTAGACGCGGTCTTTCCGTAGGAGAAGTTAAGAGAGAGTGCTCCCCTTGTTGCGAAGTTGCCTTTAAAACCCTCTCTCCAAACATTTGCTTTGAGTGCCGTCCTGCTAAATAAACCATCCATCCTGTATTTTCGCTGTGGGAAAAGCAATCTTTACCTGCTGGCTCCCCACGCTTGTGGGTTTGAAGGGGTGTTTTTTTTCGAATGCTCTCTGTGTATGCTGAGCGGGAGGTAGCCCTTTGCCAGCCTTCCCTGGCTACCTGCCCTGTAAACAGTCTCGGGCCAAGTTAGGACATCGTACCCAGCGGGTGCCGCAGCAGTGAGGGCTGGCTGCAGCAGCAGTCCATGCACTTCACAACCTGGAGCACCATTTGCTATTAAACGAGCAATGTTAGCCCATCAGGAGTGAATTTACAGCCCTGAGAGGTGCGGAGGGGGATGGCGCCCACTTGGCAGAGGCTGTGGGCAGAGGCTTGCCAGCCCCAGAGCCCTGCGTGATGGGAGGGTGCAGAGCATCCCTTCCCCATGCTGCTGGAAATCCTTCAGCCCCTAGCAAAGGGCCTGAGGAGGGAACACGAAAGGGCCTTGCATCTGGAATTGTGTTGGTCCGGGTACGTCAGAGCACATCTAGGCTCTCCCAAGCGCACCGTGCCTCCTCGCCACCTCTCCTCTCTCTGCTTTCACACCCTGGCCCTTCCCTCCAGCTGGGGCACTTCCTGCCCCCTCCTTGCTCAGAGTCCAGCTGCCCTCATTACCTGTAATTTTTTTTTTTTGTAAAATTTTGTAAATTTCTTTTTTTTTGAGACTTTTAAATGTGATCCATCATAGCTGCTGCCTCAAAACAAAGCCTTTCTTGCCTTCTGGACAGAAAGCACAGCTGCTGCAGAAGCAGCAAGCACATTCGTGCCTTGACCCAGGGTGAGCTCCCGGCGCAGGGATGCTCCAGGCTGGGGAGGGACCACTGCTCCTTTGTGCCAATCTCTCTTCCCAAACCTTCACCTTCTGTTGTTATAAAGGCTTTTGTGCAAACAGAATAAAGAAAAAACTGGTTTTGGGTGTGATCTCTAAGCCTGGAGCTCTGCTGTCGTTTGCCCTGGGGCGCTTTGTATGTGACGCTGTTGCACCAAGTGGCTCCTGCTGGGGTGAAATCGCATCACCGAGCGTAAGTGGGTGGCCGTGACGTGACCCAGGGCTGAACATGCATGTCTGCCGCTATGTGCATGCTGGGCTCGGGGCATCTGTGGTGTGTGGGGCTGGATTAAAGGCTCTTCAACTCACCAGCAATCTGGGTTTTGGGATGAGTGTACATGCTGTGTCCAAGGAGATGGGATTGCCTATTGATCTAGAGCATCGGGCACCCTTCTGCTCTCAGCTGCTGAAGCTGAACAGCTCTGGGAGGATCTCCCCACAGAGCCCGTTTCATCCCCACATGCTGCTTCAGGGTCTGGGACCACCACAAGATGCTTTCCCCTGGGATGGAGAGAGCTGCAACAGGGCTGGCTGTGCTTGGACCAAGCGGACGCAGTCATACAAGGCTTGGAACTCTTCTTTTCATGACCTAGCCCTCCTCTGCCAAGCACTGCGACCGTATTTTGGGTGTCTGCTCTCTGATTGAGACTGCTTTGGCAAGAGGTCCCCGGCTGCTCTAATTTGCTCTCCTCTTCCCCTGCCTCCCCAGGTACAAAAGGCTTGGAGTGTTCACCCTCCACCCCTACCATGAACTCCTACTTCTACAAGTTCATGATCAACCTGCTCAAGCGCTTCAGCAGCGAAAGGAAACTCCTGGAGACCAGAGGAGCCTTCATCATCAGGTCAGAGCACTGCGCCGGGCAGAGTGGGCTGGGATGGCGGGGTGGAGCAGCCTGAGCGCCGAGCTCTCTTGGAGCCAAAACCGTTTCTACAAGCCTCCCTTGCTCACCAGCAGGTTGTTTAAGAGCAAACAGAACTTGCCTTTCACATGTCGAGGCACCATATTTCTCTTTCCCATCCCCAGAGGCAAAGTAGCTCCTTACTAAATAGCGTTGTCAGAGCCCATTTCGTTAAGAAACAGCTAGACCAGCTGGAGCACGAAGACAGGTTTGCACTTAGGTTGCCAGATAGAGTGAATGGCTCCGCCCGGCTCAGCGAGACGCTCGTCCAGCGAAAGCCTCGTCCCTCCAAGCTGCGTGTTTTCGATGTTCAGAGTTGGTAGGTTTTGCTTCAGCTTCTTCAAGAGCAGAGGCGGAGGCTGGGACGCCAAGCGTCGTGGCAGCTGGGAAGCCAAGCATGATGGAGGCCGGGAAGCCAAGCATCATGGAAGTTGGGACACCAAGTGTCATGGCAGCTGGCAGGGCATCATCCTTAATGCAATGAAATCTGGGACAAGGGACACCAATTCCTCGGCTGGCTGGGAAATAATGAACTTAACGGTCAAGGCAAGGTGGAGGAATCGGTGAGGAGGAGGCGGCAGAAATTGGTGAGGACCCTGGGTTTTCCTCCCTTGTTTTCAAGATGGTGGCATCAAAACGAACACGGGGAGAGCATGAAATCCAAGCCACACTGCCATGGGAGAAGACATCTGCCTCTCCAAAGGCAGAGGAGCGCCTGAGGTACTGATGGGAGATCCCAAAGTAAAGCATGCAGAGGTCTCAAGATCTGCTATGCCGAGCTGGGTGTTGAGTCGCAGTTTGTGTCCAAGTCTTCGGGCAGCCCGAGAGCGCGACGAGAAGTTGCCGCTTGTTTCATCCAGTGAGCGATTACCATCAAGGTGAAGCGTGGCGGGTTGCGAAAATGATGGAATGTGGGCAGGGCAGGGTCGCAGCTGCTGTTCAGGCTGCAATGCAAGGATTTCCGAGGTTTCCCCCCACTTACATCAAATTTTAATGTAATGTAATACGTTTCCCCCAAAAAAAAAAATCTAGGTGAGCGGGTGGGTTTTTGCTTCTGACAGGAGTCTGGCAATGTTGGGCTTAATCATATGGGGATCTAAGAATAGGGGAGGGACAATATCCCACTGGTAGTGTCTCCTCTTCTCCCCAGTCTGCACGGCCCCTGTTTTGAGCAGCCCTTGGCAGGGGAAGGGCCCTATTCCTCATTAAGGGAGCAGGGCAATTAGAGCAATAGTGAACCTGGGCAGGGTCCCATTTAAAAGCTCTCCCATTTCACAGCCACCTCAAATTTTTCCCTCTGGCTGTGGCAGGATGAGCCTCGGCTGCCAGGGCCAGCTTGCCCTGCAGCCAGCCGGCGGTGCGGTGGGACCGGCTCACGGCAGCTCAGCAAGCCGAGGCTTTTTACAGTGACTCATGCCTCAAAAAATCCAGTAAAGCAAAAAAGAAATAAATACGCGAGGCTGTCCTTTGTCAAGTCACGCTGGGCTCACGTGGGGTAGATGCAGGTCTGGAGCTAAAGTGGTGGTGTGGGAGGGCTGAGCCATGCCCTCAGGTACAGGTGAAGAACTCTGAAACCTACTGATGGCGAAGTGCCGGTTTTAACTACATCTCTGCTGCCTCCAGAAAAAGCAGGGTGGGGACAGGGGAGGAGAACTTTTATGAGACTCTCTGGAAAAGATGGGTCTCTTGCCGGAGAGACCCAGTGAACGTGGGAGCCTCGCGGTGCTATTTTTAGCCACTTTTCAAATTGAAGCCGTATGCGCATTCCCACATTGCGTCCCTCCCCTGTCCGCAAGCCAGCTCAGCTGTTTTGCGCAGCAGGGTGAGAAGCCAACCTCATGTTTGACTTGGGAGGTGCTGCTGATGTTTCATCCTGGGCTGGAGAGCACAAGGGGGATGCTCGAGAGACCGGGACAGCTTGTGCTAAAGCATGGTCCTCCCCTGCCGCTGGCCCTTCGCTCCCCTCGTACCCGTCATCTCCCCCTCCCCTCCGGGACCACCGCTGCCCTTTCTCCTGCCGGCCAGCTTGGGAATAGCGAAGCAGGGAAGGAAAATAGACCTGTTAAGCTTAGGCAATGATTTTCAGCCAAGGGATTAGTGCTGAGGGAAAAGGGAAGCGGGGGATGGGGTTTTTATTAAAGCACGGCGCAGCGGTTTTCCCCATCGTGTTGCCGGTGGGCGAGTTCGAAGGTCTGTGACATCAGGCAGAGGGTCTGTGGTTAAAGGTGGTTTATTTCTAACCCAGATCGAGCTCGTTTATGCCTGGTTGCTGACTCCGAAAGGACTTTAGTCTCTCTCCTGGTATGTCCTCGGTGTCCTGGAGGCAGAGGTTATGGTACATCATGTGCTTGAGCACAGCGTGGGGTTTGAGCAGCAATCTTTACAGGAGCCCGTAGAGGTGGGACCGTCTCTTGCTCCGTAGGGATGTGTGGTCCCCAAGACGTGCAGAGCTGCTCTGGTGCCTGCCTGATGTTGGGAGATGGGTGGGAGAAGCACCCACAGCCCTCCCGGGCAGAGCTCCCCTTCCAACCCCGGCTCAGGCAGAGCTGGGGTGGTCTCACCACCGACAGCCCCAGTCCCAAGCTGGGTATCTCAAGATGGTTTGCTGGAGAAGACAGGGCGGAGCTAAACAGAAGCACAAACTGCCTTTAAAATAACAGGCAGACAGCGCCAAAAGCTTCTGTTCGTAAGGAAGAACACAGATCGTTTGCTCTGCCTTGCCTCCGTCTGCTGGGCCAGAGGGCGACACGTCACCAGCACGCGGTCCAGCTGCCGGTGCACGCAGGAGGTGCCCTCGGAGTGCCCTTCTTTTTCTGCCACCTTCCCCGGTGGGATCCAATGTGGCATCGCCAGATCAAAGCACGGGGAGGGGGGTGCCTCATCCCTGCCATCACCCCAGGGGACCTCATGGAGGGAGAGCCTACGGCCGCGGTGGAGCTCACGCACCGGGCTGAGCCCCGGCAGGAGGAGCCAGGGAAGGGAAGCACCCAGGAAAGGGCTCTTCAAAGCTGCTTGGACACCTCGTGGATGTCTGGGAGAGGGACCCTCTGTGTGGAGATATGTGCTGAGTGGGCTCCAGTGGTCTCACACTTTCCACCCCTCTCCCCTTGAGTAACCGGAGGGGTGGCAAACCTGCTCCCATGGTCTCTTTCAAGGATTTTTTTTTTTTGGCTTGGCATCAGTTTTCTGCATCGCAGCAGACGGAAGGTTTCATTGGGGATTGGTCTCTCTCACTGTCACTTGTGACTTTTTTTAGGCCGGAAGCCAGTAAAGTTTTTCTGCCTTCGAAAGTCCGAGTTCAAAGCGCTGCCTCCTCCTTTTGAGCTGGACACGTTTGCTCTCAAAGGTGCCTCCCAAAGGGTCATGGGAGGCAGGAGCATCAGCCATGGCTCAGTGGTACCTTCACCTTGATGAGTGGACCCGAGACCTTCCAATGTTCTCACTAATAGAGAGCTATCTGCCCCAGCTGGCCCGTGGCTGTCCTGGACTCAACAGAGCCCTTAAGCAATGAGCAAATATTCACATTCAGCTGCTGGCCTCCCAACGATGGCTCGGAGCAGCAGAAAAATGTGGAGGAGCTTCCAAAGCATCACATGGCTCGTTGGGGCGGCACAGCCGTCCTCCAGGCAGCAGCCCTGCAGAGGGAAACTGCTCGGCCAGGCAGGAGGCAGGCAGCGGAGCGACACTGAGGTTTTCAGCCCGCACTGAGATTTACAGGCTGGATTTAACACTTGCTTGTTGGTACCAGCGCTATGGGATGGGGGGGAGTTAAGCGAGAGGCTAAGCCCTACCCCATGGACATCGGCCTTGCTGTTCGAAGCACAGTTTGAGGCTAGGGCTGGCCACCCTTGGAAGGAGCCATCTCCTCCCCTCTCGTCCTTCCCCAGGGCTGCTTGTGCAACCCTCGTGCTGTGCCTGGGGTCTGTCTGAGCTCTGGGAGCCAGTTTAGTTCCCTAAGCCGAGCCTACCGCCGAAGCAGCTGGCTTTTTGCTGCTTTCTGCGATGCAGCAGCTCAGACATTCATGGCTGATGCACCTTGTCAGGATGGCAAATGAACCCTCAGGGCTACAGGATGCGCTCAGGTGGCTGGAGCCATCCCTGTGCCTTGTGCGTGGAGGCTTTGAAGTGCAGGGCTTAACTTTTAAGCCCAGAGAGGCCGTTTTCTTGCCCTGGGGCATGAGAGGATGCCTGAGTCAGCACTTTGCTCCCAAGGCAGCGGCCCATGTGCAGGGGTTGTCTCAGCTTGTTTTACAGAGCTGTTAAATAAACCTCCCCTCTGCCTAGCACCTCCTCACAGGGCATTTTCCAAGGTTAAGCTACAAGAGGCCCTGGGGCAACTTTTCAGCCACATCCCATGCAATGCGTGTGGTGGGGCTTGGCCGTTTGACCGGGGATGGTCCTTGGCTTTTTGGGGGATGCTTGAATCCCGTGGCAGTCTGGTTCTCCATCCATTCTCAAAGATGTAGGTTGGCACAGATAAGGTCATTTGGCCAATTTATGGCATTAGCTGGGGAGGTGGGATATCCCAAGTGTCATGATGGGGCTGTGGGTTTACGGCTCCTGCAGATGGGAAGAGTTCACCTGGGTAGAAATCCTTTTGCTTGAGGTCTCAAAGTCCCACTGGGATGATGCCAGCGGAGAGCTGGATAGCAAAGAGGGCAGAGCTGGGGACATGAAGTTGGGTGCACAAAGGACTTCCCTGTGATGCGCTTGGCATGGGGCTGGAGTGGCCGGTCCCCTCTTTTTGGGCAGGACGGGGCGGTTCTGCCTCTGAGAGAGTCTGGGCTGACCGTGCAATGCCCCTTCCTGCCCAAAAAGTAGGGAAAAAGAAGCAAAGCAGGCTTCAACCCACAAACCAGCATGGGGAGTCAGAGATGGCGGAGCGGGGGGACCCACGTGTCCTGCGGAGCACAGACATCCGACGCTCTTGGCAGGCAGGCAGCGAGCAGCGTGTTAAATCGCTTTTTGCTCAGCCTGCCTAGCGTTCCCAGGGCGGGGTGGGAAGGGAAGAGGGCCCACCAGCATCCCAGGGGGAGGGCTCTGGGAAGGGAGTGGGATGAGGGCTTCAGCCACAGGCCAGGGAGGGACGCTAGGGGTGCTGTACAGAGCTGGTGGGTGTCTTGCTTTGGTGGTAAGGGGATGCCCAAGGCCCAGATGCCACAATCCAGCGGCGATGCACTGCCTCCTGCCCCGGCCGGGCCCCCACCCCATCCTTAACCTCATCCTTTCCTCCTGGCTCACTGTCCCCTTGCCAGGGGATGCTCAAGACCTGGGACTAAGAAAAATGTTCCTCTTGCCCCAGGCCTGGATGCTCTTGGGCTGCCCTGGATGAGAAGTTTGCTTGGCCAAATGTCTTGACGCTTCCCGACGCTTCAGCCTCCTGACAAGCTGGAGGCTTCCAGGGCTGGGCCGCGGGATCCACTCCTGCTCCTCCTGCCTTTGAGTGTGCTGATGCCCCTGTGCCCTGTCCAGGTCCCATTGCCAAACCCGTGCCCTGAAAATCCCTGTGCCCCAGCAGCAAGTGAATCTGGGGGGGGGTGGGGGTGGGGACGGTGGCACGCGTTGTGTCTTCCTCTCTCCCACCCTCCGTGCCACTGCATTGCAGAACAAAACCAGTGTTTGTTTTTGAGGGAACTGTTCAGCTTGTACTCAGCAAAGTGAAAAAAAAAAAAAAAGAGGAAGGGGTGGCAGGGAGAAAACCACAGCCCCTTTGATGAACTGTGATATGAACTCGGGTAAAATCCAAACAGCTGTGAGTGCTACAAGGGAAGCTTCTGTGTCGGGAGGCAGCGAGCCTGCGAAAATACACTGCTCTGCCTGCCAGGATGCTCGCTGGCCGCCTGCCCTCCTGCGTTAATGAACTGTGCACTCTCCGTCCCCCGCCTCGTGCCTCGCAGAAAGGAGGAACCGGAGAAAGCTTTTTATTTATTTTATTTCCACCCGTTTGCAAAGCAGAAAGCGAGGTTCCCTCCCGCCCAAGCCCCTGGGCAGGCACAGGGAGGTGGAGTGGGGCAGCGAGCATCCCCAGCTCTGCGCCGAGGTCTACGAGAAGCTTCTCGTTGCCGGCTCATTCCTCTGTGCTAACCCCGGCACACTCCCCAAAATCTCCTCTCCCCGCTCTGCCTCCACACAGCTGTGTGAGGCCTTGTGGCTGGAGAGCCAGAGCAGTGGTTTAGTGGTGCAGGGCCATCCAGGCTCTGGTTTCACATGTTTCCCACTGCCCCAGCCGGGCACGGGCTCCTCTCAGGCTTTGCTGGGAATTTGGGATGGGAGCCGGCCCCCTTGCCGTACCCCCAAAGCCCCCCAGCTCTTGAGCTGCCTGTTTCACATGGCGCAACGGGCTCCACAAGCCCAAGGGAGTGTGTGCCTAAAGAGGTTTTAATTCATCGTGGCTATGGGGCATCGTGCTCGGCTCTCTGCCCCCCTCTGCAGCCCCGCAGAGTGGGAGCCGGAGGTTGGAGGAGGAGGAACCCATTTTCCCTGAGGCTAGAGCTTGCATCCAGGGTCACAATGCACTGGGAGCCATCAGCGGCCATGACCTTTGCGATGGAGCAACCCGGTCACTCTGTCTAAGGATGGGGCTGCTGGGATAGCAGGAGCTGGGCCAGTCCCTGCCAGACCCATCCTGGGGCTGGACACGCAAGGAAGGACGGGAGATGCCGTCCAGAGCCATGGGAGCTGGAGGAGCCAGGGAGGGGACCAGCCTCCAAGGGTGAGCTCGCTGTCCTACCTGCTGAAGCTGCTCTGGAATCGGCCATGCTCAGAACTGCCTTCAAGGATTTTGATGGGTTTTCCTGTAGAAAAATGGGAATCACATGTGAGCGGCAGCACTGGAGTGGGCTGGGACGAGTTTGGGTCATCGAGAGGGTGGGGGGGAGGAAGGGGAAGTGTGCGTAGGGAGGAAAACCCTCCCAAAATGGCCAAGTTCCTTGAAAGGGCAGGTCCCTGTAGGGGGGAACATTCGCTCCCTCCCAGCGCTTCCCCTGGGATCCCAGCTGGAGCACTCCAGAAAAGCGGGCTTGGGAAGGGGGGAGCTGCGAAAAGGTGGGCTGGGCGGCAGGGAGCGGAGCCCACAGCTCCCCTGCTTGCTGGCCATCACATTCCCTGGAGCAGAGCTTCAGCATGAGCAGCTTCCAAGGTGTCTCCCAAATTTCCCATGCCCGGCCGATGGGGTGAGGAGGGAGGCAGCGGTCAGTGCAGGCGAGGGGGGTGGATTTGGCCATTAGCTGCTAAATTAAGCCATCTGATCCTGTCGGTCAGGGCTTGTGAGTTCTGCTGGCATTTCCTTCTCTTGCTCTGCAAATGTGACATCTCGCTTTATTCATCTCCGCACAGGGAAAAGCTAGGACAGGGAGTCTGGGAGAGGCTGAATAATGGCATTTCCCCCCACCGTCTCTCTTACACAGGATCTTGCCTGGGATTATCCCTAAGGCGCAGGGCACGCTCGCTTGAAAACCTCAAGGCAAGGCTGAGTGTTTTGCCTCCTGCTGCTCTCATCAAGGGATTTTTTTCCATTCCTGGCTGCTTTCGAGCATCTCGCAGCCCATTGCTCTCCGCCGGCGACGAGCACGCAGCCCTCCCTCGTCACGCGCCGCCCACTGATTGCAGACATGAGCAGCAGACGGGCGAGGATGCTCTGGCACTCCCCGCAGTCTCCCTTTGCTGCACATTTCCATCAAAGGCGCGGATGCTCAAGGCCAGATGCTGCCCCAGGAAGAGCTCACTCCAGCTGCAGGCTCCGTAGCAACCCTTGGCGGGTCCAGCCAGGCTCTTTGTTCCCGGGATGGGACATCCCGGAATCGGACGTCTTGGGGCGGGACATCTTCAACTCCCTGCTGAAAGTGCGGAGCTGTGTAAAAGCCACCCTGGCTGGAGCTCCTTCCCTTTGGTGCATGAGCTGCTCTCAGTGCTCAGCTGCACCTGGAGTGGGTCCCCGTGTAGCGCTGGGTGCTTTTAGGGTGCTGGCACCGCTGGGAGCATCCAGCCACTCTCTCCTCGTGCACATCTGTGCGAGGCTTCTCAGGCTGCATCCCTTTGGGGTCCCTCGAGGGATCCCAGCTCCGAAGGCAGGGCGGGCGTTGGGATCTGCAGCAAGAGGCGTCAGGCGTGGAGGAGAGCGCAGCGGTAAAGCCGGAATAACATCTGGGCCTCTAAACCACCTCACAAACCGGGGTATGTTTTCAGCTGACGCTGGAGTCTGGAGCGTGTCTGAGCTTGCCGAGTTACTTGCAGGCACCTCCTTTCCTGAGCTTTAGGATGTGCTCGAGCAGCCCCGCTCCTCCTGCTCCTTCTGCCCCTTCTCCCCAAAGCCACACAGGGATTAGCGCTGGCTTGGGTGCACCTGCACACGAGTTTGAGCCTGTCAAGCGAAATACAGGCAGTTTGCTCGAGCAAAGCAAGGGAAAAGTCAGCGGCGAGTCCGAGTCAAGATGTCGGCAGAAGAGACGAGGCAGTGTCGCCTCCCACCCTGGGGCACGCTCCTCCGGGAACTGAGCCCACGGATCCTCATGTGCTGCAACCCCTGGGGTGCTGTCACCTCCTTCCTGTCCCTTCTTTCTTTCCTTCTGGAGAGCTTCACCCTCAAACACGCGGTACGTTCCTGCTGTCCTCCCGCCTCCCAGCTGGTCCTTCTTCTTTCGGAGGTCGAGGGGTGCCCGGCGGGACCATCTTCCCCCAAACTTACCTTCCCTATGGAGAGAAATATGACTTGTCCCTACAGGGGGGATGCAAAGGCTCGTCCACCTCTAGGACAGCAACTTGCTCCTTGGCCATGCTTTTAGGAGCAAAAGCGCTTTTGTTTCTTCGTCGTAAAGCAAAGTGATGGGGAGGGCGGGGGAGGGGTCAGCACAGGGCCCATGGCTCCCGTCTTGTGGCAGCTGTGCACACCCAGCAGTGGATCAGCCTCTCCCAGCTCCTGTTGTCACAGCTTTGCGCCTGCTTCTTTAACCTATTTTATTTGCAGCGAAGA
This sequence comes from Steatornis caripensis, assembly GCA_013398225.1. NCBI lineage: Eukaryota > Metazoa > Chordata > Aves > Caprimulgiformes > Steatornithidae > Steatornis > Steatornis caripensis. Next base: position 82,813 of record VZSC01017084.1, read on the forward strand.
GAAATTATAGGGGGGAGAAATAAGGCGCTTGTCAGTTTTTCTTGAAAATTAGGCCACAGCTGTCAGCCTGAAAGGGAAGCATACGTCTCAAAGGAAGGATCTGCTGCTGCTTTACACATCTCCATCTCTCCCCAGCCACCCCCTGCCCTTCCTCCCCTCCAAAATAGAGAATGTTTGCCAGGAAGCATCGCTGCCTGGTGTAAGTCCTGCTCCGGAGCCCGACTCTGGAGGGCTCAGTCGAACGTCAGCCGTTGCCCTGAACTGGGCAGGTGGGCTAGAGCCAGGGTTCCCGCTCATGCAGGCAGGGGATGGCGGAGACAGGTTTTCAGCCCTTCCACACATGTGCTGTCACACTGCTGCCCATGCCTTCTGCCTGCGGCTTGAAGCCCCAAGAGCCCTGGGCAGCAGGGCGTGACTTGGCGTTTGCTGTCTGTTTTGCCATTGAGTCATCGACGGGTTTAAGAGTCAGAGAAGAGATGCCTCAGGGGGTCACTTTTTGCTTTCCCGGAGGGTTCAGAGGAGAGCTGCCTTTTTTCCAGGTGAGCCTCCTGTAGATGCTCAGCTGTTCCTACAGCATCTTATCAGCTTTGCAGGTCCCTCTGGGAAACTTGTGGAACACACTGCCGGGCAGCTGGAGGCCGGTGCTGGGTGTGTCTAGTCGGCTGCAACTTAGAGGAGCTGCATGTTCACCTGTGTTACATATAACAGGCATTGCCTTGCACTGAGTGCACCGTTAAGCTTCCAGATGTAGTTATCTCTTAGCTCCTGGCCCATCCCAGAGGATATTAGCAGTTGATCATCTTCTGTGCTGAAGATAATCAGAAGACGAAACTGAAGAAGTTTGAAGAAACTTCTGAAGAAACTCTTCCTTCTCCTTGCACGGTCCTGTTCCCCCTCGTGTTTGGTACAGAGCTGTGGGTGTTCTGGTGATCATGTAAGCGCCCAGAGGTGTTGGTGACCTCTTCTACGGGCACTATTTTCCAGGCAGCCCATGTCCAGGGTGGGAACAAGGCTGGGTTCATCACAGGTCAAGGTGGACATGCCCGGGAGATGACTCGCAGCTTTGGCAGGCAGCCAGGACGCCATCATGTCCAGGGCAGCATCATGAGGAGCAGAAGCTGAGGGCTGAGGCTCTGCAGGACCCATATGCTGTTTCAGCACCTGGACCTGACCCCAGATAACCTGACCTGAAATATTCAAGCACATTTGTGCTGCGGGAAAGGAGGTGCTGTGCTCCTCTCGGGGATCCCCCTCAGTTGCTCTGGGGATCCCTGGGGAGCGCCTTACGGCTGAGGCGGCCCCAGCCCGGCACCAAACTGGCACCACAGCTCCTTCAGCAGTTGTCATACTGGCGGCTTCTGCCGAGCAGACGCTCCGTGGGAGGGTTTTCTTGTTTGCAGTGAAACACCCTGCACCTTTCCCTTTTCAAGCAAATGCGTCGCAGGGCTTGTCTCCACTTCCCAAGATCCACATGTTTCCTCCCAGAATCCACACATCTCCTCTCAGGATCTGCACATCTCTGGTCCGTGGCTTTCACCAGGTTTCCCAGGGGAACTTGATAACCATCGCAAGGAACCAGCACTGGCGAGGTTGAGAAAGAAGTTCAGGCATTTTTTCACATTAAACTAGGTTTCCCTCAAACGCCCTCACCTTTGCCACTGCTCCCGTTCCTGGTTGCACTGACGTCTCAAGGAGCAGAACCCAAACGTCAGGACATCGAGAAGAATCCAAAAGACACATGAAGAACGAGGTGCAAGCCCTGCTTTCACTTGTGTTGCTCAAGCGGGCTCTTTGCTCACCTGGGGTGAGCCGTGACAGCTCCCAGCTCCAGAGCTGGTCTTCCCAAGGACTTTTCCGTGCTGTCCCAGGCTCTCCTGGGCCAGGTTGTACTTTACAGTTTCCCATGTGGAGCAGATGCTGATGCCACCGAGTGTCTCGCTCCATCTTGGCGCCTACAAGCCTATGCCGAGGAGACAGACCCCACTGGGTCCTCTCTGTCTCTTGACAAGGACCCGGGCTCGTTAGGGAAACATGCTGGCGGAGGCTTGCTTTGAGATGGGAATGGCTGGGTGGGAGAGAGGAGGTGGCAGGGCAGAGCCCCTCTGCCTCCTGCGGGAAGAGCGCCACTGCTCCTAAACTTCCCAAACCCTTCGCAATCCCTTGCATTAAACACTACGAATTTTGAAAGCGGGAGCTGCCAGCGTTGCCATGGTTTCCCTTGCCCGGAGGAGCAGCTCCAGAGCTCGGATTCAGCAAAGGCGAGGAGAAAAATGGAGAACTGGGATTTGATTCGCCGCCCGTGGTGGGGAAGGATGGGGGAATGGCATCCTTCTGCTTCCCTGCTCTTCTGTCCCTCTCCCCTTCCCATCCTAATTTTATCTGTGCTTCCTCTGCAAATTCCTAATGCATCCTGGCTGCTGGGCCAAGCCAGGAATGCTGCTTTTCCCGGCAGGAAGATCGCAGAGGGACCGGGATGGGCACTGCAGGGGCTGCAGGTCCCTGGGCAGGCGGGTCGAGCCGGGGCATCTCATGGGGAGCCCAGAGCTGGGAGGAAGGATGGTGGAAAGCCCTGGGGAGGAGAGAGGAAGGGAGCAGAGGAAGATGAGGGTGGAGAGGAAGGACGGAGCGGCTCTGCCCTCCTCACAGCTGTGGGAGACGCGCTGGTCTGGCCCCGAGAGCCAAAAAACGGGGCAGAGCCCCTCAGAGCGTTGCTCCCCCCAACCTTGGCTCACTCCTTCCCCGGCTCCGGCTCTGTCCCAGTTGTTGGAAGTGGAACAAGACACAATCCCCTCCCTGCTGGGGCTCCATGTCTGCCCAGAGCTAATAAAGCAAATCACTGGTGCTTAATGAAGAAGCACCTGCTTAATTGAACGCAGCGGGATGGTGCTCTCATCGCCTCATGGCCAGGCGATGGGAGGGGGCCAGCAGCACTGCCCCCAACCCTGAAAGGTCGCTGCAGGTCCCAGTGGAGGGGACAGTGTCTCCATCTGCAGCAGGGCCAGATTTCATCTCTTAATTTTATGGAAAACCAGACTTTCCCACACCCCCACCTCGAGCAAGCATCGGGCTTGCCCTGACCCTTTGCCCACCCCGTTCGTGGTGGCTTGGGGCAGAGGATGGGACTGAAGCAGTTAAAAGGGCGAGCGGGTGGGATGGGAGCAAACGCTGATGATGTTTAGATTAGCCGCGTTTCCAGGCATCGTGCAGTCAAAGCAAGCAGCAAGCGGGCTGGGAGGGATGCCGGGGCTTGCCCTTAATTGGTGATGTGGCTCTGAAACTGCCCTGACATCTCCTGGGCTCCAGCGCACAGCCCTACAGCAGCTCCCTGCTTTCGGCTTCCCTGGCTTTCGGCTTGTCCCCTTACCCGGCCACCCCACCGACCCACCAATTGTTAACGTGATAGAAATTCGTTGCGATTGGTGTCGCTGCACTGGCAACTCGGTGGCTGCCAGATTGGAGTGGGGACGGCTCTGGTGCTTAGCAGGGTGCAACTGGGGTGCAGCTCGGGGACCCCAGGGTGGCACAGTGACGCGGGGCTGGCGGTGACCTCCTTGGCTCTTCCCTTGGCTAGCATCGGCTTGCCGAGGGGTGAGGGGAGGGGCAGGGTCCTGTCCCCACGGCAGGGGCTGGAGGTGACCCGCGGGGCCCCTTGGGAGCCCCACTGCGGCCGAGGCAATGGGCTGGCGGGGGGGTCCCCCATCGCCACGCTGCAGGCAGGCGCTGCCTCCCATCTGCCCGCAGCCGCATTCCTTGGCTCTGTTGGAAAGGCTTGAATAACCCTTTTAATTTAAGGAGTTAAATTTTAATGGCCTAAATACTGCACTTCATTATCGCCGCCATATGCCCACGCCAACAGCTGCCTAAGGTCTCAGCGCTGTGGTGCAGTGACACGCTGCGGCTGCTGCCTCCCGCGGGGACGCTTCTTCCCCTCCTCTCCCGTGCCGGGAGGTCCTCAGGGCATTGCCAGGTCCCCATGGGCAAGGGGATGGACATGGGGACGCAGGTGTCACCCACGGGGATGCAGGGAGAGCCCCGGGAAGAGGCAACATGCCACAATGATGCTTCGGTGAGGAGGATTAGCCGGCGCCTTCCATTGTCACATCACAGCGCGGGCAGGCGGGTGGATGGCTGAGCCGCAGCCAGCACCGTTAGTAACCAGGGTTTAAAGTCTTACAGCTGGGGTGTATGTATTTGGGTATATATGTATATTTAAGGGGGGTGTGTGTATATATATATATATATATACACAAATTTATGGAATGTATGTATCTGGGGGGTATATACATATATATTTATGGGGTGTATATGCCTGAAGTATACATATAAGGGGTATAGCCCCCTCTCGCTGTCCCCTCTGCCCCATCCCCTTACGCAGCCGCCCCTCCGGCATCTCAGCTGCTGCCTGGTTAGTTTTAAGCCACTTGTCCCCCGTACGGCCCATCCCGCGCCTCCTCCCAGCCGGCCTCACATTCCCCTGGTGCCATCGAAGCCTCCCAGGGGATCGGCTCTGGGGGACCTCTGCCGTCCCACCGGCAGCCGCCCAGCGCTGGCAGTCAGGCTCAGCTGCTGGCTGCCATCACGGAGGCCAGCAGCTGCATGGCCGGCCAGTTGTCCCTTCCTTTGGGGACCACGTTTGGGCTTCGGAGGGGGAGTTTGGGGTCTCCACATGCACTCAGGACAAGCTGCTGAGCACTTGCAAACTCATTGTGCTGGTGGTTCCTGGAGAGCCTGGGAGCAGCTGGAGGGGATAGTGCCCAGGTGGGGCAGCATCCCCCAGGGTGACACGGCTTCGAAGGGGGTGACACAGCTCCGAAGGGGGTGACACGGCTTCGAAGCAGCTGCTCCTTTAACCCCCCAACAGTTTCCAGTTTCCCAGTGCCACCAAAAGGAGGGGGAACACACCCAACACTTCCCCGCTAATCAAAACCAGGCCTGAAATCAGAAAGCGGCTCGCGTTCAGCCACCCGCTCGCTGGGAGCACAGTGTTAGCCAGCCGAATGTCAGAGCTCCTATTTATGGAAAGCGAGAGCCCTCCTTTTCCGTGGAGGGGGGCACCCGGCCGGTGTCCTTGCCGTGGGCGGGTGATGGCAGCTCCGGAGGTCACCCAATTGCCCTTGATGCTCGCCGGTATCGTTGTTGGTTTGTCTGAGCTCGTGCAAGCTCTTGTCGCAGCATTTCTGCCTGGAAGGTGTAAAACACCAGCTCCTCGCCGAGTGGCCAGCAGTGGTGCGGAAGAGCCGAGCCCTGGCTGTACCAGCATGCCAAGCACTTGGCAGCCAGGGTTAAAATTATCCCGGTGTTTGTCCCTGGACAATCCTTCCCCTCTTTGGGCATAGTAAATCATCCCACTTCACGGTCCAAGTGCCCGGCAGCCGCTCCAGCACAGCTGCTGGAGGAAGCTCAGCAAGGATGGGGCATCCAGTTATCCTCTCTTACTGGGAAAGGGTAGGATGGAGCTGGCTCGCTCCTAGGCTGGGCTTGGACCTGCCCAGGCTGGGCTTGCTTTGCTGCAGCTGAATCCTGCCTGCAGTGCTGAGCTATTGATTTGCTTTTGGCTCCGTCAGGCTGGACTAAAAGCCTTTGCCTTCCCCTTCGCCTCCCTCGATGCTTCGCTTTCCCACCGCTCTCCCTCCTCCAGCCAGCCTGCGTCCAGGCAGCGAGAAATCGGGGAAGCATTTTCATCCCCATGAATGCAGCTGGTTACGTAAGAATAATTGGGATAAATGAGCTTATTTATCACGGCCCATTCCATTTTAATGGGGTCCAGGGCAATTGCCGGGTTAGGTTACGTAAAAGCCCGCACAGAGCATCTCATTGTCCGCCGGCAGCCACGTGGGATGCAGGAGCTACCGATGGAGAGGAGCCAGGGCTGGGCGAGGAAGGGACAGGTTGCTTGGCAGAACTGTGAGGAAGATGGAGAGTTTCTTCCTCCACGTGTTGGGAGGGAAAATCCATTTCTTCATCTCCCCATCCACCTCCTGCATCCCTAAAACACCAGGCTTTAGGATATGGACTTTGGTGCCTTCTTACAGCCATATGGTCTTCCTCCAGTCCTTCCCCATGGGGATGGGGGCTGGAAACTTGCCTCCTTCCTCTTCCTCACCCCAGGAGGTTAAAACGTGAGCCTGGGGAGGGGTTAGGGGGACAAGCCCACCAAGCAGCTAGTAGATGCTTCCCACCCAGCCGGTGATGCAGGTGCTGCTTGCTTTGCCTCCTAAACCCTTCCAAGACGCCTCCAGGGTGGGTGTTTGGTTGCCAGCTAAGATCATCTGGTGGGGAACGGTGCATGGTAGGAGTTGGGGGAAAGCAGACGAGCTCTGGGGGATGTCAGCTTCTCCCCCAGTGCTGAGGGCCCCCATCAGCTCATGGGGGAGATGTGGGGACCTGGGGAGCCCCCCAGATTCGGGAGAAGCTGGGGATGGTGGGGGGGCTGGGTGGGCTCCCTCGGGTCTCCCCGATGCTGGCACCGGAGAGGTGAGCCAACGCTCGGCAGTGTTTCAGGTGTCCTCAGACAAATGCCTGGGGTGGCAGGAGCCTGGAGAAAAACAGGAAATCCCCAAATCCAAACAAATGCAGAAGGGAAAAAAAAAAAAAAAGAAAAAATCTAGTTTCTGTTTTCTGGTCTAAAATGTTGAAAACCTTGGGAATGGTTCAAGGTTTGTTAAGGAGGACATTCCTGCCGCGACCCGCTGGGCCCAGCCAGGCAGATCAGCATGGGCTGTGGCGCCGGCTGCACCATGTTTTGGGGAGAGCACTGCTGACGAGGTGTCCGGCAGAGCAGAGGCATCTTCCAGCTTCACCAGCTGGAGCTCCGGAGCCCCTCAGTGCCAGATCTCATGGGAGCCAAAGCGTGGAGGAGTTCAAAGAGCAACGGGGCAGGGTACTGGGAGAAAGGGGGATTGCAGAGGGAAAGGTAGCCTCCAGCTCCGGCGGGCCCCAGGAGAGAGCAGTTTGTCCCAGTGGCCACGCTCGCTCCCTACCAGTTCCTTGGTGTTGGGGGGATACTGGTCTGACTGGGCCATCATGTGCCGTCTGTAACCGTGCTGCCTGCAGTAGTCAGGGTGGAGAGTGATGCTGAAACCTCTGGAGGGAGGTCGCTGCAAGGCCTGGGGCGGCAGCGAGCTGCGCTGCAGGTGCCGGCAAGGTCCCTCAGCAGCAGGCAAGGAGCCCAGCTATTTCTGTGGCCTTGCCCTGGTGTGAGTAGCTGCACCCTCCAAACGCAGAGCCTGGTGTTACCCCACAACATCTTGTGCCACCGTACTTGCCCAGCCTCTGATGCGCCCTGTATCTCATCCCTGCCCCTCTCTGAGGGAAAGGGGTGATGTGCAGGCTCGGGTCAGGCTCTCAGCTGCGCTCGCTAACCGTCCTTACGACCCCCGTTTCCTCTCCTGTGATACACAGGCAGCTTTGTCTACTTCTGAACGCCGAGAACATCTTCCACTCCATGGCAGACATACTGCTTCGGGAGGAGGACCTCAAGTTCGCCTCCACCATGGTCCACACGCTGAACACCATCCTGCTGACATCCTCTGAGCTCTTCCAGCTGAGGAACCAACTGAAGGACCTGAAGACCCCGGTATGGGCAGCGGGAGCAGGTTCAGCTGCCGGGGGTGGGGGACATCGTCGGGGTGGCGGGGACCTGGGAGCCACCTGGGGCCACGTNCCTCAAGTTCGCCTCCACCATGGTCCACACGCTGAACACCATCCTGCTGACATCCTCTGAGCTCTTCCAGCTGAGGAACCAACTGAAGGACCTGAAGACCCCGGTATGGGCAGCGGGAGCAGGTTCAGCTGCCGGGGGTGGGGGACATCGTCGGGGTGGCGGGGACCTGGGAGCCACCTGGGGCCACGTCTTGGTGCACAGTCGCCGCCTGGCAGGTCCAAGGTCTGGAGCTTGGGCACCTGGGGTGTCTGCTCCTCTCTTGAGCTGAGTGGGGCATGGAGGACCTGCCCAACTCTTGCTTTTCTCCCCCCCGGGGTGGGAACGGGCTCCCTGAGCCCTCGAGCAGCTGCCATCTCCCTCCCTCCACCCCGACATGGGCCAGGGGACAGGTGACAGCCGGAGCAGAGCCCCTCAGTCCCTCAGCTATCCCTGCCAGGAACGCGCCCGCAGGGTTTGCCGAGCAGCTGCCACCAGCACCAGCAACATCCAAGCAAGGCGGAGAGGGGGAAGAAGACTTCTCCTCCTCCTCCTGCTGAAGGCCAGTGACACAGTGGTGTCCCCTTGGCTGGGCCAGCCACTGTCTGCCAGCCCCTTGTCCTGCTGTGGATGCAGCACCCCCGAGGGCCACCCCAAAACCTGCCCGGTGCAGCCTGGTCCCCGTCTCCTGAGGCCGACGGGCTCACATCAGAGCCAGGCTGGCTTGGCAGGTCTGCAGATGTCCCTTTGTGTCTCACTGGCACTTGCCAGCCCGGTGGGTTGGTGTTGGGGACCCGGGGCTCTCTGTGCC
>VZSC01017086.1:0-70664 GCA_013398225.1 Steatornis caripensis
CTCAGTGATGATCCACACATGGCTGATTGTGTCCCCAACGCCGGAGACGAGCCGCAGCGGAGCCGTCAGCGCCTCCCCGCCGCCGCCTCTCCGCGCCCGACCCGCCGGCGAGATGCTGTCGTGCCGCCTCCAGTGCGCCCTGGCCCTGCTCTCCATCGCCCTGGCCCTCGGCACCGTCTCGGCCGCCCCTTCGGACCCGCGGCTCCGGCAGTTCCTGCAGAAGTCCCTGGCCGCCGCCGCCGGGAAGCAGGTGAGTGAGAGCCCCGCAATGAGGCGGCCACCCCAGGCACCCCTCGGGCACCCCAACAGCCCTGCTGCAGACCCCCGCTTCTCCACTGCAGACCCTTGCTTCTCCTCCAGAGATCCTCCTGATTCCCTGTTGCAGACCCCCTGTTTCCCCAGCAGAGCCCCTGGCACCCTTGTTGCATACCGCCAGCTTCCCTGTTGCAGGCTGCTCCAGTTCCCCACTGGACACCCCAGTACCCTCAGTGCTGACCTCCAGTTCCTCACCGGACCTCCCCAATGTCCCCGTTTCAGACTCCAGTTCCTTGTTGCAGAACCAGTTTCCCCGACAGATCCCCAGGTTCCCTGCAGAGGCTGAGCCAGCCACAGGCTGGGCAGCTTGGTGTGGGAAGGGGAGACACCCCCGAGTCCAGCTCAGCTGGGTGCTGGCAGAGGCTGAGGAGCAGCCACTGCCGGGGTAGAGGGCAGAGCCCCTAGCGAAGCTCTCCAGGGCACTGAACCAAGGCAGCTGCCCTGGTGCAGTGGGAGGATGTCCTTACTCATGCAAGGGCGCAGCCAGATCTTGGAGGAACAAGAGGAAAAATAACCCCCAGCAAGAGGGTGACCCAACTCAGCCTCCTCTGCAAGCTCCCCCAAAGACCTTCCCTGCACCACTTTAGCAGCAGCCTCGCGGCATCCTCGCTGAGTCCGGCACAGTGTGCTGGAGCAGCAGGAGGGGAAGGGAAGGTGGTGTGGTGCTCAGATGAGTTTATTCCCTACCACAGCCAGGACAGCCGTCTCTTCCCCACACCAGGTAGATGTTAGCGCTCTTCCACTCTGCTCTTATTTTGTAGACGCAGCTGCTGCGCAGCAGCTGTTGGGCTGGGCTCTTTGGAAAGCTGAAGCTCCCCTTCTCCTTCGGAGTCCTGCATGACTCTAATCTGGGCACAAAGCTGTCTTAGAGGGACAGAGTGGCGAGACCCCAAAAGCCAAGGAGTAATTGTGGTCTCTCTCTCTCTCTTTCTCTCCCTTCTCCCCCAAGGAACTGGCCAAGTACTTTTTGGCAGAACTGCTCTCAGAGCCAAGCCAGACAGAAAATGAAGCCCTGGAGTCTGAGGACTTGTCCCGAGGGGCTGAGCAGGATGAAGTGAGACTGGAGCTGGAGCGCTCGGCTAACTCAAACCCCGCTCTGGCACCCCGGGAACGCAAAGCAGGCTGCAAGAACTTCTTCTGGAAAACTTTCACATCCTGTTAGCTTTTGAAACCCACCTGTCCTCCCCATCCATCCCTGCCTTCTTCCTAGCCCCCCCATCCTGAGCAGAACCTTCACCACAAGAGGCGAAGACTGTAAATACACAATCCACGGTTATGGTGAAATTAAACAAACAAGGAAAATTTGAGTTTGATTTCCAATTGTTTTAATAAAACTTTCTGTTTCAATTGTACACGATTTGCTTGAGTTGTGATTTCTGACTAGTTCTTTAATGACATACACTCTGCAACTCTTTCAGATGTACTATTTTTAATTCTTTGTTGCAATAAAGTTTATGTTTCAATCAATCAGTGATGCTGAGACTTGGTGGTCAATGAGAAAACCTAAGTCACCTCTCAGGCTGCTTCTCTTTGAAATGCTGCCCGTTTCAGGGCAGCAGCAGCAAACGTCCATATGCATGCGCACGCACACACACACACACAGTACCTCTTAAAGTGATTTTTTTTTTCCTATGGTCTTTCTAAGGGACCTAGAGACACAGTGGTATTTTAGATATCAAATCCCTGTAATTGTGGCTGAGTCAAATCCACAGTGCTGACACTTCAGTCAGTCTAGAGGATTTACACCCATCACCAGAGGCATCACTATAAATCACAGCTGTGTATTCCAAGCAATGGGGATCATAAAAGAGGTTCGAAGTACATTTAAACCCCACACATACCTCATTCCCTCCTCAACCACAAACACTAAAAGGTTTTCTCACCTGTTTTCCTCCTTGTAACATCCCCAACAAACACTGCTTCTGGGATTCCTGTGGAAAGTTTTCCTTTGTTCTGCTGTGCAGAAGAGGTTTCACATCCCTGTAAAGCTGAGATGTTAACCCCATGCCATCAGCCCCTCTCCATCTAATAAACTGGTTACAGCAGTTTTTCTACCCACTACATCATCGTTAAAGGCAATATTAAAAGGTTCAGTATGGTAGGAGATAGCACTGGAAAAAAGACATGCTTCTATCAATGTAAGAAATTCCTCATGCTTTTGCAGAATCTCTTCCCTTTCTGGCCGTGCTGGTTTGTGACATGCAATCGTGGGTGAATCGGAGCCGTGACGCATGCATCCTGCACGGGGGACAGGTTTCACTTTGATGAGAAATTCATCATTCAGCATTAAAGCTAACGAACATTTTGTAGCCATCATATGTGAAGGAAAGGTGACAAATGGGGGATCTTAGAGATGTTCCTGGGTGGAGGGCTGAGCATGACCCTGGTGGAGGTGGATTGGGCAACTGAGGGCACGCTAAGCCGCCTCTGGTGTGTGCTGAGTGTAACTCTCTGTGGGGCATCATTCTTGATGTCTCGGGGGCCATTGCCTTTATTCTTGGTCTGCATGTCCTTTCCCTGTGGGCAGGGGTTTCTTAGATTTGAGTTGGGGCAGGTGAATCCCTTGCCATTGGGAACTGTAGCAGTGCCAATGTGAAATCCCAGCCCTGCCACTCTCCCTCACCGCAGGGCTTGGCTGGGCTGCTCCACAGCCGACTGGCACATGTATGGGGAGGGAAGCCACTGGCATCAGTCCCTCTGAGCCCACAGGCAGGACTGGATGCTGCCCTCACTCCCTGGAGCAGGGCAGCCACTGCGGCTGCCTGTGCTGCCAGCAGGGTTAAGGGCTGCCTGCTCCCTGCCTGGCTTCTGCCGGGGAAGGTGGAGAAGCCTTGCCGTGACACTATCCTGCGTCTCCCCAGTTCCTAGGAGCCTCCTCTCTTCCTCCCTTGTAAGAGGGATAGGTTTTGTGATGTGATCTGGGGAAATGCACAATCCTCATCCTCCACTGCCTCCCATGCAGTGCAGCAGGGTTCAGGGCTCTGCTCTCTTTACTGGACCTGGGTGCATTGCCAACTGAGCAGGGAACAGTGATCCTCCCGGCACTTCGAGCGGACAGGGGGAGAGCCCTGGCACACAGGTCATCCTTTTTCACCCCCTAGACTTCCGTGGCTGGTGCAGGTGTGGAGGGTGCAGGATTAACTCAGCCCTGGAGGAGGGGCAGGGCTGGCACTCTTGAGGGGGAAGCCTCCAAAAAGATGTTAGAGAAGCACAGGTAATGTGGATTGTTTCTCAGCCCTAAAAGCAGACAGAGTGAGAATAGGACCCCATTTAAAAGTGTGGAGACAGACTCTCTGAGGAGAGAGCAACAGTCCTTGCTCACGCCTGGTTTCTTTGCTGCTGTGCATCGTCAAGGGAGCAGATTTTAGGGGATTCAGTAAAGCGGAGACCTCCCCATCCCTGTCTGCTTGCTGCTGTCTTGACTGAGGTTCCACTTAGCTTTCAAAAAGCAGCTAGTTCTTCAGTGATGAGATAGCCTCAAGACAGCAGCTACAGGAACAGAAAGGGGGTGGAGGTGCCAGGGGCTTGAATATTCTTATGCATCAAGTCCATCTTTCAAGGGATATAAATAGACCACCACTCGCCTGAGGTTTTTCCTCTTGGTCACTATGCTCAGCCAGTGCTTCTGAAGGGTGTTTAATCCTGCCAATTGCTGGAGTGAAACTCATCATGAGCAGGGATGCGAATGATCCTCAAGCACAAGCAGGAATTAAAGACAGAGTGATTCACACGCTACACCAGCCTGTTTCAGCAATACGGCTGGCGTCACGTCACGGCATCTTCTGCAAAGCTTAGTGAAGATATACTGGTGCAGGCATGTTTGAATGTCCTCAGTTCAGAGGCAGAAAGACAAACCTGCTCCTTTCGTCAACTCAGGAGCTCCCGGATTTTGGGGAGATGGCTACCAGGGCATTAAATACAGTATCACCACATGCAATTGCATTGCGGCAGCGCCAGCAATCCCAGGTGCTGGGAGCCATACAAACACAATGCAAGAGACAGTCTTGTCCTGCTGAGCTAAAAAGGCTGGAAAGACAAAGAAAGATTTATTGTTTCTCTTTGATAGGAGGAAATTATGGGATAAAGAGATTAAATGACTATATTTAATCTCCCAGCCATGAAAATGTGTTCCAGGATGGGAAGACTCTTGCTGGGCAAGGCTGAATCTGGGATGAGCACACAGGTACAGTCAGCTCCCATGGGCCAGAGCTGACGAAGGGGAGAGTAGTATTTGTGAGAGGTTTTCAAGTGATGTTCTCTGCAGCTCAGAGCAGAGGCTCCATGGAGAAGCAGCCTCAGCACGGGCCTGAGGGAGGTTAGGCTCAGTGATGATCCACACATGGCTGATTGTGTCCCGGATTGCATGAAAAGAAGGGTGACCAGCAGGTTGAGGGAGGTGATTCTCCCCCTCCACTCTGCTCTCGTGAGACCACACCTGTGGTACCGCATTCAGCTCTGGGCCCCCCAACGTAAAAAGGACATGGACTTGTTGGAGTGAGTCCAGAGGAGCACCACGAAGATATGAGGGGACTGGAGCACCTCTTATGTGAAGACAGGCTGAGAGAACTGGAGTTGTTCAGCCTGGAGAAGGGAAGGCTCCGGGGAGACCTTATGGCAGCCTTACAGTACCCGAAGGGGCCTACAAGAGAGCTGGAGAGAGCCATTTGACAAGGGCATGGAGTGAGGGTGAGAGGTAATGGTTTTAAACTGAAAGAGGGTAGATTTAGATTAGATATTAGGAAGAAATTTTTCATGATGAGGGTGATGAAACAGTGCAACAGTTTGCCCAGAGACGTCGTGGACACTTCCTCCCTTGAAGTGTTCAAGGCCAGGTTGGATGGGGCTTTGAGCAACCTGGCCTAGCGGAGGGTGTCCCTGTCCGTGGCAGCGGGGTTGGAACTCCATGGTCCTTAAGGTCCCTTCTAACCCAAACCATTCTGTGATTCTATGATTCATTTCCCCTCTTGTACTTGGTGTCATGGGCAGACCCAGAGCAATCCTCATTCCAGCAGTTACCTTCAACCTGGTGATTATCTGAGGCAGTGCAGGGAAATGCCCATGAGGAACCACATAAAAGGGCTTGAAACTGCTGTCTGAAGAGTTGCTTTTAATGAAACAGGGAAAGGTTCTATAAGGCCTGGAAACACACATCCCCTGACGGGAAGTCAGTGATGAGCTTCTCGGCCATCCTCAGCAGCAAACCCTCTGACTAACAATGCCGGGGAGTGTCATTCACTGTAGCAAGCAGGCCAGATTTTTTTTATGTGCAGCCCAAACTGGTAAAAAAGGCAAGACTTCCTTGGCTCAGAAGACTTGCTGGTGACAGATAGCTTGAAGTGATCCTAGCAATGGTGCAGAGGAAATACTCGTGGGATCCGGATTTCATATCCTGGATCCGCTCTGGCACCAGCTAACTCCTTTTGGCTCCACAGAAAAGACCGAGAGCCTGGACCCATGGGCACAACTAGCCTTCACCCAGAACAGCTTGTAAGATGCTCTGCGCTGCCGTTGCCTTTACTCTGCCTTCGTGGCTCCTAGCAAGCGTTACACCATCTGCAGCCACTGGGAGCATCTCAGATCTCCAGAAGTCTGGTCTCACCACAGGAATCTTCTTCCCTTTCATCCCACCCAACTCTCAGCACCTCTGGGGAGCACTGGAGCAGCCCCCAGCCCCCGTATGGCTCAGCACCAGGTGTTTGGAAAGAAGCACTCTCTGCTGCAACCAAGTCCTAATTCTCTGAAAGCAAAGCAGCAAGACATTTATTGACCAGAGCTAGAAAAGCTATACCTAGGCAATAAAAGTTATTATGATAAAGGAACAGACTGTACTCCCTGCTCTCTGAATGCCTTCTGACTCTTTGACAGCTTCCCACCAGAATAATGCAATAAAACTCACTTACACTGAGCATTTTCTTCTCCTTTGTCTTTGTTTTATTAGGGCATTGTTACTTTTTGTCAACATCTAATTGCATTTGTGAGAACAGCTGTTTGGCCAGGTGCTGTGAGCACCTCAGAAGACTTTTGGAGCCCTGTCTTAGGAGACCTACCCCATAAACAACTTGTAGAATCCAAAAAAAAGTAATAAGGTCACAAAAAATCAACAAGTTCAGTTTTTCTCATATGTATAGTACAAATGCCAGTTTGTGCCATGAACTAATATTTCCAACATCATCTGACAAAGAAACCCATATGCTCATTCAATTAACAAAATCAATTTAGTGAAGGTCAGCAGTATTTCTTATGGAGACATTCCCTGGGAAAGTATAAAATGATGCACTCAAATTCAGGCTTTGTTCATCACCTGGGTTGGCTGCTGGACCAAAGACAGAGGGACTTGGTCCTGTACCCAGTGCTGGAGCATCCCTCCTGATGCTCTCCGCTGCCTGCCTCCTCCTCCCATGCAGCTGGTTCTTGCAGCAAGCAGTCTGCTGTGTTCCATGGTGCGGAGGGAAGAAGCGCTCCTGGCCTCCAGCCCTGGCAAAGCATTCCCAGGAGGTGAGCTTAGAGATGCTCCTGGGCCCTCAGTTCTCATCCCTCAAACCTCGTTAGGAGATTCCCCCAGGCACAGAGCAGAAGTCAGTGAATCCCTCCTGAACCGGCAATAAGCCCAGTGTTGCTGTGCCTTGAGGTAGAGCATTTGTTCCTTTACACAGCTCCATGTTCTGCCTTCAAGGAAAATCTCTCCTTTAGCTCAGGACTGAGGTTTAAAGAAGAAAAAGGATCCCCCTGGAAACTGGCTGTCACATTTGCAAGGCCCTTTTGTAAATCTTTGCTGGCATCACTTTTCTTCCCTGTTTTACTTGTCGTGCTTGTCAGGATTTCTGATTCTTCCCGAAGGCTCAAATGCAATATTTTTCTCCCTGTGTCTCTGCTCCCCACGCCAGCCTGTTCCCCAAAGGGTGCAATGTGGGGGGACATTGCTGAGCACAAGCCCAGGAATGGGGTGCACTGCAGCCAGCAGAGAGAGCCAAAGAGCACGGATTGTCCTATTTAAGGTCTCTATCCAAAAGAGCTGATGCTTAGGATGGGTGTCCTCTGTGCCAGGGGCTGCCCGAGCTCTGACTACAACCTCACCTCTCTCCAGCCCACCTCACAGGGAGATGGGCTGGAGACAAGGGTCCTGCAAAGAGGGACTTTCCATGGAACAGCACTTTTGGGGGCCAGAACCGTTTGAGGGTGCAGGCAGTGCTGCTGCACTGACAAATGTTTTTCCCTCAAAATAAGTGCCTGCTTTTCATTTCTAGAGAGCATTTCTCATGTCAGAGTTGCCAATTTTTGACGGGTTAGAAGAAAGTGAAATAACATGAAAGTAAGTAAGTGAACCGTTCTATCTAGGGTTAAATGAAGTGGGCTTTGTTCTAATGGCAAACTGTAAGAAATTGCTTCCATGAAAATCTTCTTCCTTTGGCATTTTTTGTTGTTCAGCATCCAAAATAACTCCTTATTCACTCAGCTCTTCTGAAACGTCACAGCCTAAGCAGCAAGGGCAGGAGCAGAGGGAAGAAGGGCTATGTCCAGTTAAAGGCTCAGGGGACCAGATTTGCACAATGTGTGGCAGTGACTGTTTCCTAGACATCAGAGCCCCAGGCTGCAGGAGACTGCATCTTCCGTGGCTTGAATAAACAGCCCCTGGAGGCAATGGCAGCTGGAGTTGATATTACCTGTGCTTCTTCTCTCAGCTGCAAGAAGTGGTCCTGGACCCTGCAGTCTCAGACCCCACTGTGGGAAGAGCAGTAGGTGCTTGTGGCAATGGGACACAACCACACTGGTGTGGCTCCCCATGGGCTGTCCCTCCAGCGCACCCAGGGTCACACCAAACTCGCAATGGCTGGTGCTGTCTGGGGCTGTTCCATGGGCTCCAAGCACCCTACCAGGAGGGATCCAAAGCTGCTGCCCTAACACCTCCCCCTGCCTCATCATGGCCTAGCAGCAGAGACACCCATAATACTTTCTTGCTCCTGGTTTAGGGTCCTTGGAAGGAAACCCCACCATTCCTGGAAGGACAGAGGCCAACAGCAAACAAGGAAATTGGGCTCAAGCAACATGTTTAACTGGAGCTCTCAGCAGAATAGTGGGGGGAAAAGGTGGTGTCTGTTCTCCCTGAAACCTGTGTAGAGCATTTGGAAAGTGGCAATTGGAAAGAGAGGATTTCCAGCATGGATATCCTTCAGAAGGCAGACAGGGAGATGAAGAAAAGTAAGATACCAAGCCAAGCCCTGGTGAGACTGCTGTCACAAGGTCACAAGGAAACAAAGCCCCCGGTGATGCTGAAGAAACTTCACACTATCACCTTGCTAGTCCAGAAAGCAGACTTCTCCAGAACGTCTGTTCAAATTTTCCTGGAAAGTGTGGTAGAAATGGTGGGAGATGTGTTATGCTGCAACAAGGCTCAAGCAGCCCTGACAGCTATAGCAGAGGCACGTCCATTTTCTTGGACTGCAAAGACAGCTATGTTACTTGCCTTCTCATAGAATAACTCCAAGATCCGTTCCAAGATCTTGGACTGGCTATCAAACGCAGTTCTGGAGTTTGCCTTCCAAGGATGGAGGCCAAGTCACTGGGCAGTACCCAAGAGTTTCTTCAGCAAAGTGTTTCAGTGAGAAACCTCAGCATGATTCAAACACAAGATCAGGTCACCTGTCAGCATGCAGGAGATGTGCCCTCAAAGCTAGAGCCCACCTGCTCTCAAGAAGGAAATTTCAATACGGTGGATGTGGTTCCCCAGACCCTGTCTCCACATGCAGGTGAGCGAGCGAGAAAGGTGGTCTCCAGAAAATACAATCTCCTTAGACTGAAAGATATCATTCAGTTAGAAATAATCCCTGTATTCCAAACCCTGCCTGTCTCCTGAGACACTGGTGACACATGTCATGACATCACCTCCACCACTAATTCCCTTATTTGTCGCATTAGCAGTGGTGATACTGACACCAGCATACAGGCAATGCAAGGAATTGAGTTGATCCTGAGACAGAATAACAAAGTAGAAGCCATGTCTGGGCACATCAGTGACTTCCTTGTAGCCAGCTTTCACTCAAGTTTATCAACCAGCACAAGGAAGCAGATAAGAAATGGGGGAAGGAACAACTCATTCTGTGATGTAACTGTGTCATCCAGGCCTGTAACCGTGTCTTCTCAGAGAAGAAACTGGCTCAGGAAGTCTCAGTGGAAGTGCTTAAGGATGTAAAGAATAATCTCTTTATCTTAATGCTAGACTTCCTGGACTGAGACCTAGAGGAAGATTATCAGAAGTTCATAGAGTCCGTTAATGTCCTCATGAAGAGGGTGTTGGAAAAATCTGTCCAGACAAGGATATTTTGTGCCTTGCAGAAGCTGCTCCAAGGCAGTCTGACTGCTGAGGGCAGCCCAGATAAGTTTTCTGACCTGCCAGCCAAGTGCCTGTGGAGAACCACATGGCTTCTCCCAGGCACCATCGAGCACCATCAACCTGGATGAAATCCTGCTGGATGTCACATGCTCATGAAGTCTTTCTCAAAGGAAAAACTAAGGCAGCACACAAACAGACTCCTGCTGTGGACCCTGAAAACTGCTGCACAACTTGCGCAAGCTGAAAGGAGCAAGGACCCTGGACCACCTCACCGTGCTGAGGATGCAGCTGGCTCTGAGGCGGAAGCTTACCTCTGAAAGACAGTCAGTCCTAATGCCAAGCAGGGGACAAACAAAACAGCTGCAGGAGCAGGGCAGGAGGTCCCCTGGGCAGCTTGTGGTTTTGCAAAGGACAAAGCAGGTGATGTTTTAGAGAGCATCTTTTAGAAAATTTGCTCCAAGAAGAGTCTGAGGGAGAAAAAATGGCCCAATGGAATGTTGGAGTCTTTCCTGGAAAACCTCTTCCTCTACTTGCAGAGGTATGTGAAGCAAAGCCTGGCCATCATCCAGACAGAAAAGGACACCAGAGAGAATCTTCCTCTTCCTCCTTTGGGGATGTACTTTGAGGTGGAAGCATCTTTCCTTAGATTAATGGGGATCCCAGGAGAGACTGTAAAGGGGAAGGAAGTGATGCCACCCTGCCACCTGGAAAACCTGCCATTCACCTGCAGGTCAACTTCTGATTTGGGATTCTCTAGCAGTCAGAGCATTCATGGTTAGTAAAGTATCGGACCAACAGTGCCCTTGTTCCCACTTGGGATCTGCCTGAAGGGGTCAGGGCTTTCAAACAGCACCTCTGCCTTTCTGCACAGTGACCACCAGTTGTACAACGAGCCTACCAAAGGCAAAGGCTGCAATAGGAAATCCACTAGGGGAAGTGATTTGTACAAGTTTCTGTTTTCTCTTAGGTGAAATCAATAAGACACAGACTTTCAAATCCACTTCCGCTTGTCAAACTGAAAGAGTTCAAGAGAGCAAAGTTGCCATGGACAACTGCAGAATGCCAGTGCCTCATCCCAGCCCATCCCCTTCCACATTTCCCAAGGATGATGCTGCCATTCTCATGCAAAACCACCTTGATTTATCTTTAACACTCCTCTTGCCTGTAAGTTGCTGAAAGTAGGAGTGTCAAGTGTAACAGTAAGCAGTTCAAGGATGCTCACTTAATTACAAGGCTTATTTACTAATGGACAATTCAGCCAATTACAAAATGCTATTAAGCATTTGTACTCAGGCAGAGCGAGCTAGCTGCCTGGTGAACATGGAAAACCAATATTTTTAATTAAAATTTAAAAAAAGGAATACACAGTCTGATTACTGGCCAACAAGAAAAATACACCCCAGAGATCTCAAAGTGTAATTACCCTTTCTGAATGGCCAAAATGACTTGTTTGCTGCAGACTATAATTCTCTCTAATGCTGCTACAAAGTCGTGGCCACCCCCTGGCCTACACCATTCATCCAGTGCTGTTCCTGCCCAGAGGCTGCTCCAGTACCCATGAAATCAGGCTCTGGTACGTTTCTGCCTTATTTTCTGGCCTGGCAGCTGGAGGATTCACAATGAGAATACAGCTGAAGCCTCTATGATTTCTAGTCTTTGATTCCTTCTTGCTCTGTCCTTGGGACATCCTCTCTTTTTCTGCTAAAGGACACATAAGCTTTGAGGCTGGAGCAGAGCTGTGTAGCTGACATGCAACAAAGCTGGGTGCCCTTCATGTGGCCCTCCAAAAGTAAATGATATCCATGTTGAGCTGTGAGGTCAGGCGACTTGACGTGTTGTTCCAGGAGGTTTCCTTCAATGCTGTGCTCCCTTTTTGCTGGTAGCCAGTGCCCCATGAGCAGCTCCTTTTATAGCGTCATCTCCTCGAAGTCCTGGAAATGCTCTGTACAGATGCACAAATACCATTCCAGCACAGTTACCTGGAAGGGCTGTCCATCTACTGCCCTGTCACTCAGTCCATGCTGAAACTGGCCCAGTAATACTGTTGCCCTTGCAAAAGCCTCTCTGGCAATGTGCTATCACCGGGCTGTCCTCCTGACCCATGCTGCAGCTGCAGTGCTGCATCTGGCACACTGCTGGAGGAAAAGCCAGTAACGAGCAGACAGCACAGATATGCTGAGGCCACACACTATGTTGCAGCCAGGGGTCACAGGTAGATTCCTATTCTGTAATGCTGAAGGCCTGATCCATTGCTTAAGGGTTCCAAAGACTGTAGAAAACAGGGGAAAGTCAAGTGTTCGGAAGCCTTGCTGTATTTACTGGGCAGACAGACTATCCATTGTGATGCATCATGTTATCAGCACCTCAGGGCCCTTGTCAGCAGTCAGAAACCTCCTGTAGTGGGTGCAGCACAAAGTCAGAGCAAGTAACAGTCCCTGTCCTGCAGATATTAAACGTGGTAGGAGATAAGTTCATCAGCAGAGATGCCCTGGAGTCCTACAGGAGCAAGGGGCCTCTTGAATATTCTCAACGTGTTCTCACATGTGCCCCTCAGCACAGCCCCCAGGCAGCAATCAGGAGTGCCCTGAACATCAGGGTGATGATCTACAAGTTATTCTTGCTTGCACCTCCTTGCCCCTAGCAGAGAACATCATGCAATAGGGTATCATGGTCCAGCACTCGTCTAGGCACTTAGTCTAGATTTTACCCAACAGTCACATTTGGATGGTGTTTGTTAAGGAAGGAAGGGAGGCTTGAAAATAATCTTGTCACTCAGATCTGGACAGTGGAGGCTGGTGCCCTAGAAGAGCTATTTCCACCACATGTAACCCAGCCTGCCAGGAAATCATGCCTTCTGCCAGGGAAATTTTACATTTTTAGAGAGTCCCCCAGAGACAGAGGACCAGGTTCTCTCCTGTGAAGCAATGGTTAAGGAATGGGTCCTAACACACAGGGTGAAAGCTCAGGGTCCTGGGATGCTCCTGCCAGCACGACATCC
The DNA here is from genome assembly GCA_013398225.1 of Steatornis caripensis. NCBI lineage: Eukaryota > Metazoa > Chordata > Aves > Caprimulgiformes > Steatornithidae > Steatornis > Steatornis caripensis. Next base: position 12,642 of record VZSC01017086.1, read on the forward strand.
TGAGGTTTGCTGGATGGCAATTCAATTTTCCTCCATCCTGCCTCCCAGACAGCCAGTCCTCCAGGCTACTTGTCCTCCCCCATAGCCCTGGGGAAGAGCAAAGAGCAAAAGAGCACCTGGGTCAGGAGGAGAAGGAGGACAGCTGCAAGGAGTTCATAAGGGGGAGCTGACCTGGTACCTTTTACTCTTTTCTGGTTCAGTCCTCTTCCATTTGCTGGAATCATGACCAAACTGCATGCTCAGGAGATAGCTCAGGGTCAGAGAGATCAATGAAGTATAAATAAATACAGTATAAACAAATCAATCAGAGGGATAAAAACATTCGACAGAGACACATTAATTAAAAATATAATAATCTAGATAGCGGAGATTTATTTAAAATGGTGCAATTACAGCTTTTAATCATCCAGGTTTAAATTAACAGCAGCAGCGAAGTGGCTGTGCAAATGTGTTTTCTGTAATGAACTGATATTAGAAAGCCAGCTTGGTGATCTCTCCCCCTCTCAGGCTTATTCTCCCTCCTCTCTTTGTAAAATAACCTTTTGGTGTCGTTTTCTTGTAGAGTCTTGAAGACACAATATTGGAGCTAAATTAAATCCCCTTCACATATTTCTCTTCTTTCAAGCTGTAAAAATTGCTGGTATCAGTCATTCAGTCTCTAGTGCTGACGCAACCACACTTGAGGAGAACATCTGGGGGCCCCAAGAGTCATTATAGGGAAAATAAAATCCTGTATTACAATCAGTCAGCAATTAAAAGGCAGGATGCAGGAGGGCCAATCCTGCAAGATGCTGAGCAGGCTTGGTGGGGAAATCAAATGGTAGACTTGTGATGCTCTGGGGCTCTTCTTTACTGGGTCAATTGACAGGAGGCTAGAAAATGTCTAAATCTGCTCCTGCCCAACACAAATCATCTTGGAAGTAGCTTGTATTAATTCAGGTTGGTGCTGATCCAGAGGTCACAAGTTTAGTACCTACTCACCGTCAGCTAGCCCATTCTGCAGAGCTTTGGGGCCAATCTTGCCTTGGCTTGGCAGGTCGCAGCCAGGCTTGGCATTCAAACAGACATGGTGTGGCTGAAGACCACCTCAGTTTGCCATGTGAAGATCCCATGATTAGAGTGGGCTCAGCGCAGGCACAGGCAGATCAGAGACATGAGAGCTCTTTGCATCTGGCATGGTTCTGATTTAGCAAAGTGATGGGTCTTACCTGCTCTGGGCAACTGCCATGATCTTTCTCCCACAAATGTATCTACCCCTGCCCTGCAAAAGCTTCTTGTCTGCAGAACAGCCCACAGCCAAGATGTTGGCAAGTGCTCAGTGCAGTGATGGAAGTGAGCAGATTTACAGATACATAGCAAGTAAAACTGCTGAAGGCAAAGCCTTCCAGACATGGCTGTCCTGAGGTGGGTTTAAACCAGCAGCCAAGGAAAGGCAATTCTCCACTGGCTGCAAAAGCTCTCCTGGTCTACAGCTTCTCCTCTCTGCCAGCCAGCACATTTGGCTCTGCTCTGCCCCTGACTTTGCTCCGTCCCCCTGTCACACTCTGCACAGGGAGAGTCACAGCAGGGCAGGAACAGCCCCAAAGTTCCTGAAATCAAGCCTCAGCTTCCAGCAATGCCCCTGACACATCCGTCCCACAGCTCGTGCTGGTGACAGTGCAGTGCTGGTCCTGCTCACTGTGTTAGGATGCTCCACGTCTCAGCTGGATTTGCTTAAAGGCTGCAAGGAAAGGGACGAGGAGAAAAAAACCATGGGGGTAAAATCATTTTGGATGTGTAGAAAGATTTCTGTGTGGGAAATGAGCACCACAGAGGGAGAGAGTGTTTGTGACTCTGTGTGTGTGCGCGCGTGTGTGTGTGCATGCCTGCACACGTACTTCTGCATGCGTAAGTCACGGCTCCTTCCGGAGCTGCTCACCTACTCCAAGTTTTTGGCCGTTGCTACCAAACATAATTACCTACCTGAATCCATAGTTCTGAGTGCATGGTTAAAATCAGGAGCCCTTTGGAAAGAGAATTTCAGCTCTCTAATTAGCACCAAACCCTCCTCTCTTTCCTGTTTACCCGAAGGGTGTGCAAACATACAGCGAGAGAGCAAGTGAGAGTCATGCAGTTCGCGCTGCTGCAATGGGCAATGTAATTACCTGGCCTGCACATTAACATTAATAAATATTAACTTTACTTGTGTTTTTAGTGTCCACCTAAGATGGAAACAATGAGCTTTACTACTTAATCAAATCAGAGCTATAAAATGATTTCCCTTTTAGACGGTTCATTTCTGTTTTGCTGGCAATTAATGTTGATGATTTGAGTCCCATCTTTAAAACATTTTGAAATATGAAAAATGGCAGAAGTACCACAGTGCATTAATGGAGTCATAATACACATCAGATAATAAAGCATGAAGAGCTTGTTTACTTTGAGTACTCTAATTATTTGAGAGCTTTTTTAAAAAAACAAACCCAACATGTGAAAACTTTCATTTCATTTGAATTAATCTTTAAAAACAAAAAGGGGAAAAAACCAAAACAAAACTAAGAATCACTTCTTTGAAGTGCTACTTTGAAATTCCCTGCATCCAGACCAGGTCCCAGGCAAATACTGAGAAGCAAATTTTTGCTTTTGCTTTTCTCTTGCTTTTCTCTCTTCAGGGAGCACAGGGCAGGGGGGACCACTATCACGCTGGATGCTCATGCAGCTTCTCCTGCACCATCTCTGAAAACATCTCAAGGAATCATCCATCTTCTTGTAGGAGACTCCGACGTCCTGCTGAGCTCCAAGGGACAGTCACTGTCATTGCCTGGTCTAAGAGATCCAAAATCTGCTTCAAACCTTTATCACCACCAAGAAAGTATTCAGCAGCTGTACCTTAGCCTGAAACACAGCTCTCTGGTGAGGCAGACTGCAGCTCCTGAGGCTTCCTTGCCTCTGCAGAACCAGCAAGGCTTAGTTCCTCTTCTTTACAAATCAGCACCAGAGAAGCAGTGTAACTGAGGCAGGACGAGACTTCTGGAGGTCTCCGGTCCTACACCCTGCACAAAGGGGCCAACTTCAAGGTTAGGTCATGTCGCTCTGGGCCTGCTGAGTGTTTAATATCATCAAAGACGGAGATTCCCCCACCACCGCCCTGTCCCAGGGCCACAGCACTCATTATGAAGTAGTTTTTTCACTGTATCTTGTTGTCATTGCCCCTGTTGTATCCTGTGCCTGTGGCCACTTGTCCTGTGGCTGTGCACCTCTGAGGATAGTCCAGCTCCAGCCTCTCAGTTCCCTTGGTGGTAGCTGAAGCCAGCAGGGAGATCTTCCTTGTCCTTCTCCTCTTCGGGCTCAAACAAACCCAACCCTTCCACCTCGCCTTGTACATCCGCCTCTGCCATCTCAGTGGCTTCTGATGGGGTTTCTCCAGCTCACTGTGCTTTGAGCCAGATGGTCCAGCCAGTCCTCTCCACACCTGCTGGTCCTGCCATCCCACTTTGTCCTCCACCATTCAGCTACAGCCACAGAGAAGACAAAATTACATGAAAGAGACAAAATGGCTGATACCAGCGAGAGGAATCATGGTCAAATCCTTGCAGTCTCTCTTGATGTGACTCAGGAATGCCAACGGGTTGGCTAGGGCCAACCTCTCCCATACAGCAGTTTTGCTGCTGCTTATATCCAAGCACATCTTTTCCCTGACCAGTTGCCTGCAGCTTAGTGAGTTCTACTTCATGGCCTGGGAGATCTTAGCCTGCCTCAGCCCTGGTGACACACATTAGCTTGCACACTCTCACCCAGGTCTGATCGGGTAGCACTGTACAGTCAGTTGGCATGGGATTAGCTCAAGACCTTTGCAACTGCACGAAGAACAAGGTGGTGCAGAATCTGACCCCAGATCTGATGGCCTGGTTTTTCTAAATCACAGCTGTTCTCCCTGTTGCAGAATATGGGTTGCTTCACAAGTCATGTGTATTTGCAAGGCTACACAAGCCAAGATAAATTTGCCCCCCAAGTAATANAACTGCACAAAGAACAAGGTGGTGCAGAATCTGACCCCAGATCTGATGGCCTGGTTTTTCTAAATCACAGCTGTTCTCCCTGTTGCAGAATATGGGTTGCTTCACAAGTCATGTGTATTTGCAAGGCTACACAAGCCAAGATAAATTTGCCCCCCAAGTAATAACTTTTCAATTACCTTCATTATTCCTTGCTCAACACAAGAACAGCACAGCACCTCTTGAGGGAGCAGCTGAGTATTTCTCTCCAGGGTGCACATTTATTATTTTAAGAATCATTTAATTTTCCATCTGAACAAAAGGGGCGAATGTAGGTCCTGAATGACTCCAGGGCCCTGTTCAATACCTTGCCGCATTATACATCATGGCAATTACACATGGTAATTCATCTCTGAGAAACTTCAATATGTGGATCTGAGAGCATTTGAGGTACCTGGCGCGGCTCACAACTCCGGAAGCCTGTGGAAAGAAGGCATCCTGACTGGGAAGCATGCCATTATGCCCAAGAAACTCAGGCAAAGTCCTTAGTAATGGTACTTTTAGCATACCACCAAACTGCAGCCTGGCTTTCCAATGCCTCCCCCAAACTCCATCCTCCCACGACAGGCACCCATCCCTGCAAGTCCCGTTGCTGAGGCCGATGTGATTTACAGTATTTATGCAGGGATGCTCTTCGCAATGGGTTCCTTATCAGGTCAGACTGAAATTGCTGCCAGTGTGAGAAATGTGACTAAATGCCACAACAGCTAATAGTCCAGCAGAGAAACCACTTACTCTCTGGGGTCTGCAGAGCAGTGCTGTCTCTTCATGAGGGTGACCTGCAGGGCTTAAAGCAAAACGAACTGAGGTGTGAGGAGAAAAGTTTAATTACAATTTCCATACCTAAAGGAAATACCAGGACAGCTCTGATCTTACAGCTGAGGTCTTTGATGCCTCCATCTGCTCTCTGCCACCTTTATTTGCCTTCCAGTATCCATTTAGAAAAAGCTACCTGGGCTAGAGATGCTACCATGGGCAATGTGTTCATCTTTGGCAAAAATTTAGCCAGGATTAAGTGTCCATGATACTCTCCAGATCCTCCTTACGTGGCTGTTTATTGGTGGTGTGAATACAGTCCTGGTCTGTGAAGCAGTTTAAGGATCAAGCTTGGCCCTGGAGGAGTGCACACAGCTGCAGGGTGCTGTTTCAGGAACATTCCCCACTGACTGGGAGTGGGTGGACTCCTGTCAGCTCCTCAGAAGCACAAGAAACAACCTCAGATGAAGCGACAGCAATGTCACCAGGCTCAGAAAATAATGAGAACTTTAGCTTGCTTCAAAGTGCTTCACTAACAGGTATTTGCCTCATGCTGAGAGGCCACTTTGCATGACTGCATCCTTACGCAAGCACAAGTGCTGGTGCCCAAGGACAGGCACCTCTGAGAGATACACCTCCGTGTTGCTAACACGTGTGTCAGCCCTCAGCAGCAAAGAAAGCAGACCATACCCAGGGCACACAAGTGACGTCCGGACTCTGTGCTCACACCTCTAATGAACATCCCCCCTCTAGCCCCCAGAGACCATCACACAGGCAGACTGGCTCTGGGCCACCTGCCACCAGACACAAGAGATGGCTGTTTCATTGGAAAGTTAAAAGTTAGCAGAGTAGAGCAGCATTTTTCATTGGGTGACACTTACCTCCTTATGGCTTGTTTCTTATCTTGTCCCCAGAATGCTCCTCTGCCCTGGCAGGTCACTGGAGCGAGTGTCCTCGCAGACCCCAAGGAAGGAATGGCTTGAGTCCTTACAAAATAAAAGGTGAAAGTCAATCCCTGGGATTTTATTTCTCTGAATCTCAGGAAGATTAAAGGCAGTAGAAAGTCTGGTTGCATGTTGGTCTTTGGTTGATGGAAGCCAAGCAACAGAGAAGCAGGGGATTTTAGTAAATTCTTGGGATGAGAAATACTAATCTGACCATTTCTTTTGACCTTCTGGACTACACCGTTCAGAAAACTCCACCCAGAAATCCAATGAGCACTCCTGATTGAATGTACCATATATTTTTAGGGAGGTTTCCCATCAGGATTCAGGCTGCCGGACATCTCCAAACCCGAAAAGTTCTGGTGCTGCTGCAACTCCAAGACTAACTCAGAACAGCCTGCATGGAGACCTCGGTCCCCTCCAGCCAGGGTACTTTGGTCCTGGAGGTCAAATTGGAAAAGTCACATGAAAGTCTCTGAGACACAGATTCAGGGAAGAATAAGTATTAGATAAGCTGGTATTCACAGACAAGATGTGCTCAGAGCAAGATCCACCCATGAGGCTATGGCGATTCGCATCCATCAGCAAGGAAGCACTGCTGTAAATGAGGCTGTGAGTTTCTTTAGTTTTCACCTTGACACTCGGGTTTCTCTGTGGCCCTGCAGGAGCTGATTGAGCTACAGGGGTTGCTGAGATCACTGAGTGCCTCCTTGCTTGGGGATCAGCAGATCCTCTCCCTGAGCCTGATTCCTTTGCTGCAGTGGTTCCTGAGACTGTCATTGATCCAGTAGCATTTGCAGGGGTCCAACACTCAGGGCAAGCCCCAGACAGAGAAACAGAGCTCCCTTTATCTTCATTTGTTCCTCATAGCCACAACTGTTGTAAAGCAGCTCTCTGGCATTTTCCTGGGTCCAAGGACATGTCCAGGTATGAACCTGTGCCTGGCTCTTGTGGTTTTTGCGAGGAGGAGCAGACAGCAAGGTGAGTTGAAAGGGTAGAAATGACAAGCAGGTCTGCTTAACACATCGGCGAGTTCTCCACAGAGCTCATGAGAGGCAACCTGAAAGTTTGGTTAATCGGAAAATGGTCCCAGTTGGCCATGGAGGTGAAGGGCTGCTCCAGAATTATCACTGCTCAGAGAACCATTACTAAGAGGGAAGCAGAGAAAAGCTGTATCTCAAGTGTTTGCATTCCCTGCTATTTTCCTCTCTTTTATCTGTTCACCTGGTAAACAATTCATTTCTTTACAATTCCCCAAATTATCACAAGCCTGGAAATGCCTAGCTGTTGTCTCATTTAGCAAACAGTCCCTCATGGTGCCAAAAAGCATATGGGTCACTCAGCTGAATTAGGAGAGAAGCATGACAATGCTTAGATGCTGTAATTATTCCCAGAATCATCCCTCATGGAATTGTCCAAGCAATACAGCTTTTCCACAGCTCATCCCAAAGTTGCACTGCTATTGCTAAAAGTGCATGCAACTGTGGGGAACCATCTCGTCTGCCTGTGTGAACAGGAGTAGTCCCCCTGTCTGCCTGCTGCTGCTTGCTGCCTGGTGTGACACTGTGTTTGTCTCTAGAAGGGCAAGAGCAGGTCTGAAATTTGGCTTAATCTGTAATGTGCATGTTTTCTTCCTAAAATGAGGTCTCATATCCTCTGAAAGAGCCAGGTGCCAAGTAACTGTTGACCATTGAGTCTCTTGTATGCCCAGTTCCTCCCACTTACGACGGTTTAGCTCTGTGCACCAAAACATTTGACTGGGGTATTTTAAGCCAACAGCTTGTTCTCTGACACTAACCAGGATGCCATATTCAGGCAGATGTTTCCCAAACTCTAGTGAGGTTTGCAAGAGGACTCATATTCTCGTGTAACCATCTCAGTGCACTCCTGCTGCACAAAATACATGGAGGGCTCAGTGAGGCAATGCCAGGACCCAGGTCCCTTTGCCAGCAAGGTCCTTTAGAATGGCCAGAAGAGCCTCTTTGCTGCTCCACTTAAACCCTTGCAAGAGGCTAAATCAGCATGAGTGCAAATACAAAACATGTGGCATGTGTAGCTCTTTCGTCTCTGCCTCCGTCTCCCTCTTGAAAAACAAAGCACTTAACTCTAATTGTGTAGACTGACTGTCAGCTAAGGATATGATAGCAGCGTGAGTTGCAGAGGAGGAAACTTAACAGATTTTTCAAGCAGTGTGGGGTGGGCTTTTTCCAGGCAGACCACAGCATATCAGCACTACCAGACACACGAAACCAGGAGAAGCGTTGCATTTCAGTAACACCAACAGATCAAGGAGTTGTGTAGGGATTCCAATCTCACTGGGTCTTGCACAGATGAAGATGCGGTATAATGAACTTTCTTCCAGTGTAGTCTTTAGAGGATGCCCTTTGTTTCCTTTAGCTGGGGATTGCAGAATAGTCACTATCAAACATCTGACGCCATGCAGGGGACCCAGAAATAACAAGAAAATAACATGGCTAATTAGCCTCATGGATTAGTTTAACCAGCTCCCTCTGGAATACCCTTGTTGAACAGGGTTAGATTTCTACCCTTCCCCCCATAACTGATTTTCATATTTAATTACACTGGAAACCTGGCTGTGCCCAGCTCATATGGTGTGTTTTACTGCTTATATGGTCTTTGCAGATAAGAGACGTTGCTGCTAGTGCACAAGTGGAGAAGTGGCTTTGAGGGATTTTATATCTCCTTTGGGAGGCTGCAGCTCCAGCCAGCTCAAGCAGTAAGACCAAGGCAGAGGCAGAAATCTGTGAGTGGAAAGAGTAATTCCCATGCCTTGTATAGGAGAAACAACGCTGTCATTGTCTTGATCCTTTCACCTAACTGGAGCGGCTAAAACCGATAAATTGTCAGGTGAATGGTCCATGTGGGAGAGACGACACAGGATCGGTTCCAGCAGAGTCCAGACTGATCTCAAAGTGATAGTGAGCTTCCTGAATAGCTTACTCGAAGGATGATGTCAGGCAGCATCTGGAGAAAACAGGATGGACATTCCTTCTGCACACGGGTATTCAAGGCAATGAAATAGATACGGTCGACAGCCAAGGTGAAACTGCAGTGTACAAAATCTTCCATCCCATGACCTGATCAACACATTTTCAAAGAACACAAAAACTGGGTCCCTCCAGAGAGAGAGTGATCATCCCATGGATAGGAGAAGATACTGGACTGAAAACTGAGCATTTAATCCAGATTTTTTTTTTATACCAGCCACCGATAAGGCCTTTAAAACAGGAACGATATTATGCTCGTTTCCCCAAAACACTGTGCCTATTTAGATCATAAATTCTTCAATATCAAGGCCTTGACATCATCTTCTCTTCCATGCTATCACCTTTTGTCACCCCACTATTTAATACTTTGCGTCCACCTACAGATGGGGACTGTGCCTGCCCCAAGGCAAGACTAGCAGAGGGCTCAGCAGCGCCCTAGAGCTCTTTATGATACAGTTGGACTTGGTTTCCATGTTAGACTAGCAAGAATTATGTTTGAGTCAAATAATCGTACAAAATTTTCATCTTCTCAAAAGTCATTTTCTTCTGACAGGCTGAATCCCTCCCCTGTGTCTCCTCTTACACTAATATAGAGCTTTTCAGACAAAGATTTCAAACTAATTGTGCACAGCAGCAGGTTAATATGATCAAAGTAGCTAATAGGCTTTCATATGTACTTACATGATATAAGGCTCCCAAATTCAAAGACTGGATCAAGAGATTTGTGATAAATTGTGTGAGGATTATTTGTCTGCCTGTTGTGCAGCACAGAACCCGTCTCTGCTGTGTTGCAAAAGTCAGTGGAGTATTTGCCTGGGCTGGGAAATTGAAGCTTTCTCAGCAACACCATACAGCTTTCATCATCTTCTACAAACGCAGGGAAACCTCGGTAGCCGCCATTAAGCTAACTGAGATCCTTGTACAAAAGAGAAGAGAGCAGATGCCCCCAGTTGTGAGCTGGGCTTTGCAGTCTTGAGAAGATGCTCACAGGCAGAGAATTTCTGCTGAGCAAGGGGCACCAAGGCAGACACAACAGGAGGAATGAACAGAGGAAGAAAACTACATATCAAGGAATGGGGTTTCTTTGGGGAAGACTGAGCAAACTTCACCTAGCAAAAGCAGCGCCTTCTTCATCATTGGCTATTTAAATTGAGTGAGACTAAGGCGAAGGAAAACATACTGCTGAAGGGATGCTGCTCTAAGCAGGGTCCAGGCAAAGCCTAACAGGTCTGTTCTTTTTACCTTGTGAAAAAGTGGAACAATTTGAGTGCGGGGCAATGAGAGAGCCCATGACAGATAAATAAGGCTTTTTTCATGGAAGAGGTACATCCAAATCAAGCAGGTGAAGGATGCTAACCCAGGCTTCCTGTGTTCCTCATGTCAGTCCATCAGTAGAAGAATGGGGTGAGAACTCCATGTTTTTTTCATTAAAATTCCACAAATCCTTCTCTTTTTTTTTCAATTTTGAAGTAGAAAATCCCAGTTTTAAACTTTTCCAATGTTATTAACTTGTAAAAACTGTTTTAATTGAAATGTTTAGTTCTGGTGAATTCAAGCTTCGTTTTGCTTTGACCTTTAAAGCTAGATGAGACATATATATACATCTCATAAACTGTGGGTTTGTTTTTGAATCAAAACAGATGAAAAATGGAAATGATCCAATGCCAGCATATGAATACAGGATAATTTGAGCCTCTTTTTCCTAGACAATATTGTGCTGAAATTGATATGTTTTGAAAAAGACTTTCATTTAAATTAAAATAGCCTTTTTTCGTCCAAAACTGTAAAGCTTTTCTGGCCATCTCTTTTAAGGGTACAGCTGATTATCATCTCGCTTCTCCTGGAGTGATTCTATTGAATACAGTGGAGCCCATGTCTGCAGCTGTGATGTGACAGGCTGAGACGGGGAGCTGTGCCATGCAGCAATACTGATGCAGCAAAGGGGGACAGTGGGGTTGAGGAGCGGGGAGAGTGCTTCAGTGCCAGCAGTGTGGCTTTGTAATCTCCCTTCATGTCCCTGTGTCTCAGTTTTTGACTAGTTACTATGAGAGAGAAGACAAAAGAGGACACGGGGAGACCAATACATTAACTGTTACTATTGTGACCTTCTGGATCTACAAAACTTTGCAAGATCTCCCCAGGAAAGATGCTGCTTAACAAAGCACTTTGCATGGCCTTTTTATTTCACTAGCAGATTTGTGGCTTGGCTCCAGAACAGTGCTGTTTCGAAAGAGAAAAAAAAGTCTGAAAATTGTCATCTGCGTAGAAAACCAAGAGGAAGGAAAGTGAGAAGCAGGAGAAAATCTGCCTCTCTGATATCTGCTCTGCATGGACCACAGTGCTCGGCAGTCTAGCCCCAAGACTTCCCAACATCCTGCATGGACAGGATTAGGCAATGAACTCCTCTCCTTCCAGCATAATTATAATTTCTGCATAGAAACACACAACCTTTGGACATGAAAACCCATTTCATGGAAACTGGGAGCACATCAAACATGCTGATCCTTTTTTGGGAAAGAGAGAGAAGGGCATGACCTGGGAGGTATGTAAGAGGCCAAAGCTAGAGGGATCGAAGCTTTGGTGTCAAGCCGTGTCTAAAATATCCTCTTTGCATCATACTGGCTCTTAATTGTCACCAACCACAGAGGAAATGATTGAGCCCAGCAAGGGTCCAGCAAAATAGATAATTTCTCGCAGGCATCTGAAATTCATGAACGCGGCAGTGGTCCCATCACACCATTGCTATGTTGTTCCACGGCCCAGAGTCTCCCTTGAAGGGCGAGAATATCAGGGGTATTTTTTTTTTCCTGAGAGTGGAATACATTTGGGTTGTTAACGCATGGCTCGCACTTCAGGCGGATCCTCACTGAAGGGCCGAGAGCTCGTCTCAAACCGCGTGTTGTAAATTAACTCTTAATGTGATGAATGCATTAAAGGGCTGTTAGGCCTGAAGGATGTGCTCGGAAACCCAAAGTTCTGATTAAGGGCTTGATTCATAAAAGCTTTACGCACCATTTACGCAGGTTTCTTTATTGGATATGTTACTTGGAAAGAGCTCTTGAGTGGCTTCTTCCCAGAGAAATGGGGTTAGGAGTCTGGACACGCAGGCTCACACGTGTGCTTGCAAACATATGTGCTTGCAGAGGCAAGCAAATCGGGTGGACACATGCAGAGACTCGCACACACTCATTACACGCTGCTGTCACGCATCTGGTATGTCCTGAGCCACCCATGCAGGAGCACTGTGGCTGAGCCCTGCGGAGCAGGCAATGGCCTTCCTCCAGACTCAGGCCTGTGCATTGCTCAGGCTGTAAGCCTTGGTCCTGCTCAGGGCTTTTTCTGTGCATGGCTACTGCAGTCTGAAATTGGGCCAGGAGCTCCCCAGCCATAGGGCTGCCTTCTCTGCTGGGACTTTGGGGCACAGCAAGCCCCCTGATAATCAGAGGCTGGGGCAGCATCTCCAGCTCAGAGTGGGAAATCTGAGTGGGACCAGCTGACCATGAAGACTGGAGGAGAAAACCCAGAGAAATTATGGAAAACACTTCCAAGTGTAAAAGCTCTGAGAAACGACCCATGCTAGCTGGGAGAGGGAGATGTGGATCAGATGATCAAATGAATCCCTTTTCTTATGCCTCATCTGTACAATTTTTGGGGCTTCACCTTTGCAAAAAGGTTCAGGGATGTCATGATGCAGGAACTGGACTGGAGCATCCCAGGCTGCCTTTAACCTCAGGGACAGAGAGGTGGAAGATAGCTGTGCTGAACAGGGGGGTGCTGGACACACACAGTGTGTGTTCCCAAGGGGCTTTGACCAGGGCTATGTCCCTGCAGCCAGAAGCAAGGAAGCAGCCTGCCAGCTCTCCTACCTGGGCTCCTGCTCGGAGGAAAATACGTCCCTTGAGGAAGCAAGTTGTTTAATTTCCACATTGGCTGAATGAAAGGAGATGTATGCTATTTTCTATATCTTGCAGATCTGTAGAGAGGAGCAGTCAGAAAATTGCTGGAGGATAAAAAATCATTCATATTAAATATGTCATTCCAGGGGGATCTGGATGAATCAGGTTTTAAGTGACACCCCACGCTGATCATGACAAACATCCCACTTGCAAAGCAACCCTAGGAATTTTACAGCCTTGACTTGAATAGCTTACACTGAGAAACAAGGAGAGTTTGCCGAGCACTGAGCAGCGGGGTAGTGCTGCGCTCTGCGCTGTTCGTGCCCTGCGCCATAGGTTGAAGGACAGTCACAACAACATGAATGAACAGCCACACTGACCCTGCTGACACCGTCAGCCTCCACAATCAGACTGTTTCGGAAATGTGCTACCTCTGTGCAAAAACCTGCCACCTGGTATCTGTCTTAAATTAGTACCTGCTAGTTTCAATGAGTGTGCTGTGGGATGTGGTGAACAAGTCTGCAGTCACTTTACCTAAAACCTTCATGATTTCATCCCTCTCAAGCCTTCTCCGCTCCCTGCTAATAGTCCCAGCTTTTTTATTCTCTCCTCATAAGGAGCTCTCCCATCCTCTGCATCACTCCTGTAGTCCCTCTAACCCACTTCATCTGACATCAGCGCAGAGACCAGGGCTGCCCACAGTGCTCAAGTACATCCCCAAACCCACAGCAGGACTTGGGACTCGGCACTTTCCACCTCCCATGCCAGATTCTTTGAACCCAGGGCATGGCAGGCATTATCATCAGTTCAGGCAATAGCAATAGATCTAGTCTACTCCTTCAAGTCTGCAGAATGACTTTATATTTTATATCCCCAGTTCCCCCAGTGCAGCACAATTACAACGTGCTCCCATGTGCCAAAACGGAGGATGCTGCAGAATCTGTCCTTTGTGTTTCACCCGACATGCCTGCATGTGCGCAAAGCCAGAAGCTCTTCTCATCAAAGTTTAGCAATGACATTTATCCTAGTTTTAATTATAACGTGCTTCTGTGAGCCTGCTATTAGCGGGATAGAATAATGGCCCGTTCAATCCAAGCAGTCTGCTTGATCCCAGAGATGTTTAATCAGGCATCAGTAACTGTACCTGAAATCATCACATTAGCTATATGGCAACATCCCTCCTCTCATGGTGCTGCAATAATGAGCCCCTGTTAGACAGGAATGAGCTTTATTTGAAGGGCATAAGGAAAGTGACTGATTCTTCTGGTTTTAATCTCAGCGTTTATTGTTATCAGCACCTGCTTCGACCTCGCAGCCAGTGCCTGCTCCAGAGCCCCTGGGACAGGGCAGTTGTAGGTGGCTCCTGTGTTGCATCCATTGCAGTCGTGTCTGATCCTGAGTACCTCTAAGTGAAAATGGAGAAAAGAGAAGAAAGTCAGAGGATAGCAAATCAAACAAAAATGTGATTGTTCAGGGGAAAAAACACGCTGAGAGTGGACCATTGGCTGCATTCAGGTAGTAACTCCACGTATCAGGAACAGTAATGCATGGCCACGCTATACTTTAGCATTCTATTAGCTTTGGCCAAGGTACCTCCCATTTGGGGTGCAGAGTCTCTGAGCAACCAAGAGAGCAGGAATGAGCTGGCAGAGAGCTTTTCCCGGGTAACAAGTGATCCCCATGTCTTTGCCTTGTGCAGCCAGGTCTCCAGGTACCCTGTCCCTGCTCTCCTCTGGGAGTGCGGTTCACGGTCAAGCTGGAAAAATAAGAACCTGAACAGTGGCAAAATCGAAACGACAAATGAGTTTTCCAGCTGTGTTTGAAATAAAAAAAGACAGTTCAGTCTGACAATTTTTAAACGAACCTCAGAATTTGGAAGAAGGAGGCTGGTGTTCACTTTCTGAACACACCAGGTGAGCAGGGCAAGCTGGAGGGCTTCTCCTGAGACCTTGTTTACAAAGCTACTTTTTTTCCTTCTTTTTTTTTTTCCCTGATAGCATAAAGCTGCAGTTTAATCACTGTTTGCTGAGGAACAGCCACAGGAAGCTCTGCTCCCAAGAGCAACAACCAGAAACATTCAATTTTGAAGCTGCCAGTCAACAAAAGGGCATGAAGTTATTAGCTCTGAAGACTCCATTACCTGCCGATTTGGACCCCAGATACCATCTTTCATAGATTTTTCTGGGGATTCCCACTTTGGGTAGGGTGAGAGGCCATAATTACTGCCATAGGTGGTTTGCAAAACATCTCCAGAGGTACAGTGAACACAACGTAATGTTCAGATTTAGTGTGTTTTGTTAAAGACCAGCATATTAATAAAATAACTATGCCCGAGGATGTTTCCATCCAGATATGTAAGTGCTCTTAATGCAAGTGGATGGAAAGCACAGCAATGGGAAATTTCGTGGACAGATGAGGCCGTTTAATTCCACTGTCCCCTGTGGTCCCCAGCCACCCCCAGGGCATCCCCCTGCTCAGTCAGAGGGTTCTCTCAGTTCCCAGGGAGGGTCCGTGCCAGAAGTGCCCCTCTGCAAAGCATGAGCTTGCAGAGGCAGGGCAGGCAATGCCTCATAAGAACGGCAGGAACAGTCTGTTTTGAGCACCAAGAAGAAAATAAACAAGGGTTTGCTGCTTAATCCCTGCTCCAGCCAGGACTATTTCAGATATGGCAGTTTAAGCTGCAGGAGGATTTATCTACCAAAGAACAACTTTGAACACCTTAAAGAAATGCAGGCAGAGGTCACTAAATGATGGCGTCAGGCAGAGGGAAGTCAGCAGATATCGTGGTGAGGAGAGAGGGATCAGTCCCTGTCCATCTGTCTGTCTGCCTACAAAAATAAGTGGATTAAACGAGGAAAGTTAGCAAAATCCTCTAGAGTGGCAAATAAGGTTTAAACTGAGTAGCTTCAGTACACACCCCAATCTCAGTGGTTAATAGACTGGGGAGCCTTTTCAGTACATTCCTCTTGGAGTATTTCGCATCATTTTTATCTTGAGTAATCAGAGGCTCCCTGGTCCCCAGCCCTCCCCTTCACAGCACAGCATTAATAGGAGTTTCTGAGCTGCAGCAGCTGCTTGAAGCACAGCCTCCCAACTGAAGCACGGGGCTATAATTTTACAATTTGCCTGTGGGTAATGGAGGAAATAGAATGGAGTTCATATAGTCAGGACTTAAAAGGAAAAAGATCTGTATTTATGGGCAGAAAGGAACGTGCTCACAGATACCCTCCACTGTGAAGCTCTTCATATCAAAGCTGGATGGTGCTAAGCAGCTGGATGCAAAGACGCAAAATCTGCTGTATTTAACAAGCGGTGGTGGCATCTGGGCAAGATCAGAGAGGAGGGTAAGGATCACAGGGAATTCTAGAAGTGCCAAGGCGGGTTTGCCCACGCTGGAGGACTCACTGCCTCTTAGGACTTCAAACAGGATAAATTCACAGTGGGTCCTCCCTCAGCTTTGCATGCAGTAGGGAAGAACGAATGACATCTCCGGGGAGCAAGTTGGAGATGGCTCCAAGCCTGAAGCCCTCCCTGTGCTCTGACACACACCTTTTCTCTTTCCAATGCCCGTGGAGTGGGTTGGGGTCCAGGCAGCCAGCATAGCTGGACAAGGACAGGGCAGCACCTGGGTACAAAACAGCCTCAAACTACCACCATGAAGCTCAGCACAGCGCATTGTCTTGTCCTCTCTGGCCCCACACTGCAGGCAAAGTCCCAGAAAAGCCTCTTTCAGGACCTGGGAGAAACTTCTGACAGCATTACCAAGCATTACATAGCATCAGAGAGCCATAATCTAGCCTTGCTGACAAATTGGGCCAAGTTGCTATCCAATTTATCTCTACTAATCTGTTCCTTTATAGGTCTGTTAAGATAGAAATCTCCAAAATGAAGAGAGAGCTGCCAGAAAGCTTTTGAATTGACAGTGGGTTGCTCAAATGTTTTAGCATGCTATCATCCTAAATTGCCTGCTGCTCAGCGCTCGAGCCGACTGCCCTAATGGCACTTCTGTACCACGCAGAACTGGAGGCTGCATCTTCCTGCATTTATGAGAAGCTAGGACATTATGTGAAGGGGTAATAAAACATCTCCGAGATCAGTTGTTAGCGCCAGGAATGTTTTATCATCTGGTCCACAGGATAAAGTTTGGAAGAGCAGCAGGGATGCCCACGGGGGTTTGAGCGGCCAGACAGACGGTCATCGCTGAAGGCCAAGATCGAGCCCTTGATCGTGAATTCATGGAGCAGATAAAATGCCGCCAGCAGCAGAAGGAAGTTCAGTTAATGGGTTTTGGTCATGGTTTGTAAGGACCTGCCTCAGCACAGCATTTAACTGCTATTCAGAGGCCAAATTTTGAGGATAATCTGCTTTTATGTTTCCCAGTGCAGAGAAGCAGACGTTCCCCACCCCTGCACGGGGTCTGTGCAATAGCCCTGCGATGGTCGCCGCCCCCTAAAACCAGCTTGAGCACTGCCTTTAGCAGAGAGCAAATGAACATTGCTGAGACCTGGAGATGTAGTATCCCTCAGGAACCTCCTGCAAACCACTCTTCTTTGAGACGTTATTAGAAGGAGACGGTTTGGAGCCCGGCTTCTGAAAGCCAGTTTGCAGCCAGTGATATAAACAAAGAAATTGAGTCAGAGAATCGCTGCCTTGGGGAAGGGGTTTTCTCTGTAACTGGTAGAAATGCATGGGAGCACTCTTGTTTTGTAATACATCGGTGCTGAAGGAGGCAGTGAGGAAGGTAAAACCACCCAGGCCCTTCACACACTGTGTTAGGGAGCAACAGGGGTCCACTCAGGCTGGGGAGAGGGAGCGTGGGTCTATTTGGAGCACGGTTGGGGCGAGCCTGCACCCTTCTGCAGAGGACCAGCCTCTCACTCTTCCATACCTGTCTGTCCCAAACAGTCCCAGGCACAGTTTTTTTGGGAAGTAAGCAATTCCCAGCATATTTCTTCTGCAGCATGGGCATAGCAACACAGCGGGTGCAAGAGAGCTGCCAGACACTGCAGACATTGGAGACTGAACTTCTGCAGAGAGCACATGAAGGAAGGAAACCACCATGGACCCAAGATGCTCAGTGGAGAGCTCAGTACAGGTGTCCTCTGAGAGCACATCCCTGTGGGAGGATGAACATTTTTTGCTGTGCAGATATGCCTCCTCCACGGTCTCATTCAGTCTACGTAGTTGTGACCCACTTCCCTGCTGAGCTTGGTCAGACCATGCAGAAGGTTAAAAGTGGGGCTCTGTGTGGCAGACCGGTACTTCCACTTCACTGCGCAAAATGTATCTTGTCACAGCGGCAGGGGGAAAGGAGTGATTTTCCAAGTCAAAACGATTTGGGAGAAGACAGCTCAAGTATTGTCAGCGTTGCACCTCATCATCTGATCTGCGAGGCTACAAAGGCATTCCACATCCTGGTTGTGGATTGCCTAATGTTTATATTTCCTACAGCCCTCAGCCTTCCTCATATTATTATCTTAGTTGAGCCAGAGCGTATTTTATGATGAAGACATACGGGAAGGCTGCAGAAGATACAAGGAGTGAGCCAATGCCTTCATATATCTCCTGCAAGATCACTCGTTCTGTTGGAGGGAACAACCTTGTTCACAACTCCTCGACTTACCCAGATCAATAATTCTCAAGCCTCTGGTGCCTGGTAGAAACATGGGGCCTGGGGACACCAGCAGAGACAACTCCAACTTGCAAAATGTTTCATTAAACCGATATCACAGAGGGATCGTGTGTCATGCTGCCAGAATCTCTCAGCATCCGCTTGTGGGACCTGCGCAACACCCAGCCCCGTGTGCCGCTGCACAGAACCGATGCATTATGTTATTTCAGAGACTGTTGTAGTGAAGAGGAAACACGAGTGTCAAATTAGCACCAAAGGCGGGTCATCAGTGTAATAATTGAGTACAAGATCTATCCAGTGGGGGGGTAATAGAATAACAAGCAATCAACTGCAATACAGGAAGAATAAATTAAACGGCGTGTGTCTGCTTTCATCCAGGCACAATTAATGTCATTAGTCCTAAGAGATGATCTGGCTTTCTGGGAATAACTCATGAGACAGGTAACTCTGCCTGCACCCAGGAAGCAGCTCCAGCCCCCACCCAGCCGCTGGCATTTGCAGATTGGTGCACAGGCCCTGCTGTGTCCCCCCGGGACCGGGAGCACGGCTGAACCTTCCCTCTGAACATCCGCCCCTGCCTGACCACAACAACCCAGTGGAGTTTTGGTTGAGTCAGTCACTGCAGCAGATCTTGGGGTGGCGGGGGGTGGGTAGTTATATGGCCTTCAGGCCGCACACAGCTGTGAATGGCCATCAGCTGGTAAAAGACCATCAGCAAGACTGGTAAAGCTACGGCCAGAAGGTTCTGTGTCTGATACCAAAACTTAGGATATCCGGAGCTCTGAATTTTACCCCCAACTTGAAATCGCATATATTGTTCACAAGGTGAAACAACCTGTTTACAGGCTCTCTCTCTCAGCCAGTCAAATTGCCTCTTGTCTGCAAGTGATATTTGTCACCTTATAAATTAATCACTTTCAGGCTGTTCCTCAGCTAAAGCTGTTAAGATCCGGAGAGCCTGGGACAGTTTAATCTAGAGTAAACAACTCTGCAGGAGCTCTTCTTATTTCTGCCTTGGTTTTCTTTTTTTCCTCTATCACAAAAAAAAAAAAAAGGTTGTATTAATACTTTCCTGATGTTTCGTCTCAGGAGCAAAACTTCAAAGTGATTTCACGGTCTAGCTCACTCCTGAAAAGAAATAAATCACGAAGTCAAAGAGGCTGGTGGCGGAGCCATGGTGGGGATTGTTAAAAAAGCTGTTTTCAGCCTTTTCCATTTTCCAGGGAGCTCTCCCAAAGACTGCCCAAGGGAGTTATTTATTCTGTGTTACTTCAGGGAAGACACAGCCGAATAGCCCAGGCTTGTTCCTACCTCACTGATTAATGCAATGAAGTAGGAAAAAATGCTGCAACCCAGTGCACACAGCACAGGGGACCTCATGAGCACAAGGGACAGTGGGGCTGGGACATCGCTGGCCACAGATGACGCTGAAGCTTGTGAAAGCGGCACAGACATCATCCTAGCATCATCTCTCCACCCCACAAGATAAAGAAAGGGGATCTGATATTTTAAATTACTTCTACCTCTCACAAAGAAAGATGCCCTGAACAGGGTGCCTGAATAAGTGTTTGCACCNCATCGCTGGCCACAGATGACACTGAAGCTTGTGAAAGCGGCACAGACATCATCCTAGCATCATCTCTCCACCCCACAAGATAAAGAAAGGGGATCTGATATTTTAAATTACTTCTACCTCTCACAAAGAAAGATGCCCTGAACAGGGTGCCTGAATAAGTGTTTGCACCACATGACTTGGAAAAAGGAGACTGGCTCCATCAGGCTGCCATTTGGAGAGCGGGGTGTAGGAAGAAGCTGGAGGATGTGAGAGCAGTACGTGGCTCCCCTTGTTGGTCACAGGCGAACTCATAAGTAGGATGCTCTGGAGAAGACCAAAGGTTGCCTTTCATTACGAGCCAGAACCACCCAAGGGGTGGGCTAAGGGAAAGTTTTCTAATAGCAGCTCAACTAATGCATGAGCAATAGCAGGGCTGAGGCAGAAGCTCTACTGATTAGTATATTGTCAGTGCTGAGGCCTCCCACACAGACAGCTCTGTCTGCCTTCCCTTCCTTCGCATAGTCAAGGATGCTACATTCATTAGTGTGTTTCTGTGCTCCGTGCCCTCCAGCTCTCACCCAGTGTCCTCTGACTGTTTATTCAAGCTTAATGCTAAGGCAAATAATCCACCTACTATAGCCACTTCTTCACACTCTTGGTGAGAAGCTCTGTGCTCTGGGTTAAAAGCAGCGGCCCCCATCACTGGTTCATCCTCGGGAGGGCTGGGGATGGCAGAGTCAGAGCTGGCTGCCACTCGTGGCCTGCACTGGGAGCTGGGTGACTTCAAATGCTTCAAAGAAACATCACCACCACCTCCAGGCAATGCTGGAATGCCTGCAGGGAAACTTTCCTCCATTGTTTTAGCTGACTGGCTTTGAAAAGGGTGAGCCTGGGCCTCTGTCCTGCCAGAGTTTGGACTAAACCAGGGGTTTGAGTCGAAAGTAGGCAGTTTTGACCCATTGCTGAATGAAGAAATACTAATGCTTTTAAAGGGATCATGCAGTGGACTTCCTCTCTCTGCCTTACATGGCCTGGGCAGTCTGACGTGCTGCATAAATGCAGTGGTGGGTGTTTGAAAGAGCCCCTGTGCCAGCAGACAAGAAGGAAAGGGGACACATCCACCTGACCACGGAGCTGGACTCAGCAGCGGGGTACTTGTACTCCTCACCTTGGGATACACCCGAAGACAGAGAGGGGATACCCTTCTATCCATGCTACCCTGCTAAGAAACTAAGGAAGACCAAGTCCCAGAGCCTCTAACGCCATTTCTGGCTAAATGTGTTGGGAATTCAGCATTCCTCAAGCCACGGTGTCCTGTCTCAGGTTCCCACAGAAAGCCCAAGGCAGAGGAGAGCACCGAAACCCACCTTGGGCATCGCCAGGGCTCCAGAGCTCAGGTGCGTGAACCAGAGTGTGGTGACATCCCACGGCTCTGCCTTGTGTCAGTCTGTCACCGCCGTCCCCTGCGCCTTTTGTTCGTGTCTGCTCCAGGGTGTTTGTGCACAGGAAGCAGAGCTTCTCCTCTTGAAACCCGTTACTTGGGACGTGCAGCAGCATGTATTTGCACTTACGCTTCTGAAAGGTGGCAATTTGCAGAAAGTCAGGGCTGGGGAGTCTTTCCAGTGCAAACAAACGTTGCGATGGGGAATGACTGCTGCTTCCCAAGCCAAACTTCTCCAAATGAGCTTTCCTAAGGGCTGTCACTGCAGACAGGGACAGGCTGGTGGTGTGTCAGCTAACGGGGAGACTGCAATTGCAGACCAGCCTGGCTCGCCCCAGAAAAGGGAAGGACAGGATGGAAGTGGTCTCCAAAGAGAGGCCGAGCTTCGCTTCGCACTCTTAATGATGGTGATGGCCTGTGAAATAAAGCTCAATCAGGGCTGCTCCAAATGCAGCCCAGCCGCAGGGAGTGCAGTGAGGGGTATTAGTGGTGCCCAGCATAGCTGTAAAGCTCCTTGTCCTCCAGTAAAGCCACCTTCCTTTCATTCAAGGATCATCTGGAAAGCACAAAATTATCTTTCTTCTGCCCCCCACAGCCGTCTCCTTCCTGGGACCAGTGGGAATGCGGCTGCCGTCACGTCGTTTCATGGAAAATTCTGAAAAACCACCGCCCCTGGGGTTCTGAGATAGATTTGGGTCAGTCCCTGGGAGATTTTTACTCAGGGAGCTTCAGAGTCCCCTGCACCGGTCCTCATTAACGGAGGCTCCGCCAAGCCCCAGAGCAGTGGCAGGCTCTGTAGGGGGGAGCCACTGGGAGCCAAGTGGAGGCAGCTGCCTCCCCCAGGCAAACCCAAATGTTTTGGTACAGGGAGAGCAGCAGCATGAAGCCGAGGCAGCGGAGAGAGAGACAGGAGTGGGAAAGGCCAGGGAGGGAGAGGCTGGGGGCTTACAACGGGGAAGTGATGGCAATGGCAGGTGGATGGGAGGCAGGGCTTTGGTGGGGGACACTGGCAGCAGCAGAGATGGTGCAGGGGCTTTGGCACAGCAGGGAAGGAGGGCGACGGTGGGAAGAGGCCAGGCAGAGAGAGCAAACACGTTTGGGGCTGGTTCAGCCAAACTCCCAGAGAGAGGTGCAGGGAAGGACCAGGAGCCAGAGCACAGCTGATTCGGGAAGCGACGCACTCAGAGGATGCCCCAGCTTTGTTTCAGCATCCCAGGCTCCAAGAGAAGAGCTGCAATAGCATCCCAATAGTTAAACAGCAGCCAGGCTCATTTCCTTGCGCTGATGTGTTTTTACGTAAGGAAGCGCGGCATGCACAGCATATGCTGGGGATCTGGAGGTGGGAGCACCTTGGAAATGAACCGTGCTCCCCTCTGATTGCCACCTTCAGCAAGAAAATTGCCCTTTCAGTTCCAATTAAATAAAAAAGAAAAAAAAAAGGAAAAGATCCATATGCGTATGTGCATAGATATAGAAAGCAATTGCAACCCCCACAGAGTGAAAGGAATAAATAAGGGGGTGGGAGAATGATTCAGTAGCAAAGGCTGGTTATGTGTGTGCCCATTAGCAAAACTTAGAGAGGAATGGGACTAATGACATTGGAATAATAAAGTCATTAGAGTGAACAGCCAGACCCAATGCTTACACCTGTAAGTGCTGCTGAGTCTTTGAGTAGATTAAGTTCATCTTAGTGACCATGGCTGCCTCTTCTAAAGTAATTATTGACAGATCCGTGAGCTGTTTGCTTTGCATTTAGTGATCAATTAGAATGCAAACACTCTCGCCTTCCCAGCCAGGCCTGTGGGATGTTTCTGTAGTTAATTATTTAAATGCTTAGGTGACAGGAAAACGGATTTCAGGAATTTTGTTGTATTTAAAGCCTGGCTGTGCCCTATGATGTGGAAACAATCTGACTCTCATTTTAAAATTTCCATCCCAGCAAGAATTTGCTCAGTTAGAGAGGGGAAGTATCTGCAGATGCGTCATTAAGAGCATGCAATAAAACGCAGCGTTAATGCAGTGCTTTGAGCTGGGAACGCATTGGAAGGGGAGGGCTGGTTTGGAGGGGGGGGAGAAAGGGGAGGGAGAAAGGGGATGCCAGGAAAGCCAGGAACCTTTTGACTCAATACCGCAGTCACAAGCACCCATAAGAAAGGACCTGGATGTGGTGGTTATAAGAAAACAACCCTCAGCAGCGTCAAATACAAGCATTAAGGTTAAATGCACAAAATCTTAACTGTCATTTCCTCCTTGCTGCCCTAGCGTGATGGTCACCAGGGCTTTGAGCATGGCCAGTGCCTGTCCCGGAGAGCGTGGCAGACACTGGAGGACAGCAAGAGCTGTGACATCCCATTGCTACCCCACAATCAATCACTGTAGTGGTGATGGCAGCCAGGACCATCTTTTTAGGCCAGGGATGAAGCTGCCCTGAGAATCTTGCTGTGCTGTGCTGCCAGACCCAGAACTACCCCTCTCAGAGCTATGGTCTTGTCTGGCAGAATCTCAGCTTTAAAACAAAAACTCAGCCCCTCAATTTACAGCTGCAAAAGTATCACAAACACAGCCTGGCAGCATCCAGTGTGAAGATGAAGGTGCACAGGGAGCCTCGAACAGTGGCTCACAGGTGGCTTGGCCAAGCCCCAGCCCCTGAGAGATAACTCGTGCTGATGTGACGACTTCAGGCATCTGTTCGTTCCCTGGGAGAGAAGGCTGCCATCCTGGGGAACGATGTCTCCTGACACCACGTCGAGTGGAGCTGCTACTGCCAAAGGAGGAACCCAACATTAAATGCCTATCAATCATGGAGAGACCTCAGAGAGGAGTGAAGATGATTCTGAGCCACTGCCTGCAGCCCCACGTGCCTAGCCATTCCCCATTCTCCGTGCCCAGGTGGAGCTGGTACCCATGCAGAGACACCTGTGGGTTTGTCTACCCCACCCCACCTGGAGAAGATGTCCAGAAAGTCCTCCTTGGTGCTGGCACATTGGCTCTGACCCTTGACAATGAACTCTGCAGCGCCCATCCTCCTCCTCCCTGAAGAGGGGTGGGTTTCTCATGCGCCTGCTAGCTGAGTACTGCCATTGCCTAACCCTGCATGCCCTTGCAGATGCCTGCATCCAGACTGTGCTGTGGCTAGCAGGGGTTCCCCTGTGCTAAATTATGTGGCATCCTGGGCCCGCTTTGGCCCATGGGCCACCAACTCATTGTCACCTCGGGCTAGTCCCTTCATCCCTCTGAGCTGCAGGTCAGCCAGCTCCAGCTGCGGAGCGTGTTATGCCCATCATCCAGATGAAGGGATCTGACTAGGGAAGGACCCACTCTGACCCACATCCATGCCAGAGCAAGATGGGGCCATCCAGCCCACACCACAGCCCTCATCAGCCGCATTGCTGCGTGAGCTCCTCTCCCCCAGTCAGGATGGATTAACATGGCAAACCACATCCAAGCAAAAACCTCTGTATCCCATTATCCATCTCCAAAACCATTCTGTCCTCCAGTATGGCATTCTTCACAGAGGAAAACCCCATTGATTTCAGTGCCAGTTTTCCAGTCCTGCTATTTATTTAGCATGAAAAGGCTGGTTTGCACGCTGCTCCCCTCTCTGCTTATCAGTCAAGGGATGTTTACACTGCAAAAGGCATCTGTTAAGACAACAACATCTTTCTCCATGGTAATTTATTGTCCTCAAAAAAAGAGTGGGGCAGTTTAATATCTTGTTAACGACTCTGTCAAACAGACTGTGATGGCTGGGGAAAAAATACAAAATAAAAACTAGAGCTGATATCAAAATCAATGGGAGTTTAACTACTTTATAAAATGGCATTTTTCCCATTGGGTGTCGATTAAGCTGTCAGACTTAATAGGCCTGCCCCAGAAGAAAAAATATATCTTCAATAAATAAATGGCCTAGATAAATACATTAATAACTGGTACGTACTGAAGGCTCCTCTGATGATATTCATCTTTTTTTTTCTCCTCTCTCAAGTTTACATAACTGTCTGAGAGCTAAAAAGCATTTAATTCTCTCATAGCATATGGCTATTAAGTAGGATTTACTGTAGAAGGTGCTTTCTGACATGTGGCTAATAAAGTCTGTGTATGCCTTGGCTCTTTAATAGGCTCTTGAACTGCAGCCGCATTTCCATGCTGCTGAGGACTCAACGACACAATCTGCTCTCTCCTGCCTCCGCTATCTACCAGCTCCACACCGGTTTGAGAAATTTGAGGAGCTCCTAATTACTTTTTCCTCCCTAGTCACAATTGCCCACCTCTGTCTTCAGAGGGGACATGGGACCAGCATTTCCAGTCCAGCAAGGAGCTCGTGCTGGCTGCCAGGAGAAGTTTCATGGAGCATCTTTGGCACCTCCCAGGTCCAGGCAGTGCTTCTCAGCTGTTGCAACCATGCTTTTTTGCTAGCACCAGAACTCTATGCGTGCACCAAGCTCCCAGTCATAGCATGGCCAGGACCTAGGCAAGAAAGTCATCAAGATGCATAAAATAAATGGTTCAAAGGCTCTGTTCAGATCTTTTATCCCATGACTTGGCCTTCTCTCATTTAGTGGCCAAAGACTCTATGGGAAGGGGATCTCTAGGCACAGAGATGTAACAGCAAACTGAGGGCTTCACCTGCTCCGGGTTTCAGCAGCAATCAAAATCCCTGAAATGGCTGGGAATCACTTTGGAGAGAGAACCAAGGGTGAGCCCCGAGTCTTGCAGGCTTTGTGTCCGTGCCAGCACATAGCTGCCGACACACGTCTCGGGGCACAGCCTGCTCAACCTTTGGGGTTCTTCGGGTCCCTGCCTCCTCACTCTGGGTGTCTGGGACAGGACTGCCCCCTGAGCGTGAGGACCTGTGATGATCACTACCTTCTGGTGCTCACAGAAATAAAGTTTTTCCAGCTGATGTGTAATACAAACCAGCCATTAACCGAGCAATGGCCTGGTAAAGTTATACGATGCCAAAAGCACTGTACCTGCTAAGCATGCTCTCCCAGTACCCCAGCTCTTCCTGTAAGTGCCTGCGCGGACTCTCTCTACATAAGACAGGTAGCATCATGAGCTGATCTTTGCTGCTTTTGCAACAATTTTCTCAGCAAATAACCTTCTCCCCTTCTGGATGAAGCAAATGTCTTTGTTAATTCTCCTGTGCAAGTCACACACTAGTTCCCACTGAGGCCCATCAGCCACCTCAGGGGGTGACAAGGCTGGCTGGGGTTCATGCATCGTGCTGTCAAGGGCAGCAAGCCAAGACATCCCATCCGGGGATGCTCATTAACACTTGGCCATTCCCATTACAGCAGTGATGACTGTAAGTCATGGCAAAAATAGAAACTCCCATGGAGCAGGGAACATCTCTGCGGCAGTGCTGATTAGTTCCCCAGAATGAATTGCTTGCCGTGGGGCGTACAGGGGTCCCACATCATGGGGCTCCAAGAGGTGGTAGCCCCCCCACCAGGGCTGAGCCGCCATTGATACCACTAAGTAGAATTACTTAAATATTCACAGTCTCCTTTCCCCATGGTATTTACTAGAAATTTACATTTCCACAAATACTTCGATTTCATCACATTTCCTTTCATTCTTCCCCCAGGGAAGGGCCACCAGGGGAGGTTTCTTCTCCTTTGCTTTCCAGCAAAGCTTCAAGCCCTCCTGTTTCAATTTGCAGTGTTTCCTTTCTCCCTTTGCTCTCTCCACTTTCCTTCAGATAGAGAAAGCAAAGAGACAATAGAGGAGAGATGGAGGAGAGCCTCTAAAAACACCAAAGTCCTCCCCTACCTCCAAAAGTGCCGTGTAAAAGCCACCCAGCATTCCCAAGCGTTCCAAGCTGACGGAAGCCCCGGTCTCTGCAAAACTTCCAAAGCTAAAGCTTGAAAACACTCACAAAAACCCTTTCCTATTTTATGCCCAGCTTTGCCCAACACCCCGACGCAGCTGCTCTCCTCCAAACGGGTTGCTCCGTTCCCCGCACTCTCTAGTCTCCCACCTTTCCCGGCAGGCAGCAGGCAGCGTTTGCAGGCAGCTGAGTTCCTGCGTGCGCCGGGCTTGCTGGCATCGCGTGCTCGCTGCCGAGCCAGCTGGCCACGACATGGGTAAGCTCGTGCTGCTTGGGCAGCTGCCGGTTTTTGGCTACCAACCTGGCCAGACAGGAGGAGCTGCCTCTCCATGGCTGGCAGCCCTGGTTCTGCAGGCAGCCTGTCAGCCAGATGCTGCGTAGATCTGCGCTACAGTAATAACCACAATTAATAACAATAACATGCCTGCAAACCATGATGACAGCAGGCACTAATCTTTCATAATACTTTTAAGACAGGAAGAGGAGAATCCTGCCATACAAGTTCTGCTCTATATCAGTTTGGAGCCAATACTTAGAGGAGGCAGAAGACCTCTTAAATGCCATGTAAATTTGTTTTTCATTGGGCCAGGTTCTATCAAAACCTTCTGTCCTTACGTTGTCCCTGAATTTACTTTGTCCCAGTCTGTGTCTACAGCATTAGGCAGGAGACCTGGTCCTTGCAGGCAGAAAATACACAGGAAAATGGTAATGCTATGTGGTTACAGCTGTTCCACCAAGGTGGACACCAGGGAGGACTTATCGCCATGCTGAGCACGGGGCCTTAAGTAAGGCATTTGATTTGGCTTGCTGGAAATCAGCTGGGAGGAGGCTGGCAATGGTACTATCTGCATGCGTGTTGGTGAAGCAGCGTACAGGATAACAGTTCCCTGGAGGACAGCATCTCTCTGGAAATCGGGGCTTGGTTTCTTCGGCACTGCTGTGTGTCAGTGTGGTGGGTAGGAACTGGCACACCTACCCCCTCCTCACTTCACAGCATTGATCTCACCCCTCCCCATGCTGCTGTCTCATTTATTTCAATCATCAGGCTCATACGTGAACTATAATTCAGGATAACGTCTGTGCTCGGTGTGTTTAATTCCCTGCCCACGAGAGAGAATGGCAGAGCACAGGCTGCTTCACTAACCTCCTGGCTCATCCCCTGTCTTCCCCTGCTCTTCCCTCCAGTACCAACCTCATTTAAACCAGTTTTACCACTACTGTGAGCAAGAGGCTGCTTGCCCCACATGATGGCTGAGGGGGTAGACAGTCCTGTGCAAGGCGGCATGGCTGTGGCCAGCCATATCCCAACTGTCCCAGGAGGAAAGGGCACCTTAGGAAATCCAGACCATGAAACTGCTGCTCTCTGCCTCTGACTCTCTGGAAACAGTTTTGGAGGGACTTTTTTTTGAGGAAGGACTCCTCACATCTGCCTTTGCTAAGCCCTCACCCCTCTGGGGGCAGAGAGGAGACCACGATATTCATGCTCTAATTCACAGCCCTCTGCCTCACTTGCCACATCTGTGGCATGGGGGTTAGATAATTTATTACTTGCTGGTCCATGAGAATAAACCGGGAGGTTTGCAAAGCTGTAGACAACCAGTGGGTACCTAGACACTGTGGCAAGCATTTGTGAGGGGAGTGGAGCTCCAGGGACAGAGGTGTTTCAACACAGGCACCACAGAAAAAACAGATGCTATTAAAAGAGTGCTGTCACATTGTTTGCTGAACCCTGCAAGGAGGGATTACAGAAGGTTCCAGTGAGATGTCGGAGCTGATGGGCCCCTTCGCCCTGCCATGTCTCAAGTTACAGGACTGCCTCCCACAACAGTCAAGGTAGTTCAGTGGTTGGGTGGGCTCTGCCACAGTGAAGACGTCTCCCAGTTACGCTAATGAGGTGTGCAAGTTCCCCAGAGGGGTCTGGAGATGAGACACATCACTTGAAGAGGATTTTAATTGGCTTGGGAGGCTGAGGGCTACCAGAGGTGCACGCCAGCCAGTGCAGGCTCTCTGGAGTCCTGCTCCTGTCTCTGTACCAAGGACAGGCAGGAGACTTTGCACATCGACCACTCTCATGGATGCGATGGATGTGGGGTGACCTTGACAAGGACATGGAGCAGTTTGCAGCCAGCATGTCCAACCACACCACCAGGACTCTCAGAGGAGACCGGCTGTGGTTTGGGCTCTCCGTCGCCCTGAGGACTGGGGCTCTCCGTTCTCTTGTGCAGCAAAGCACCAAAGCCAGGCACCAGTAGAAAATGGAGACTTGCTCTTCAGAGAGTTGTCTCACCATGCTTGCTCCCAGGGAAGCTTCCAGGAGAAGCTGCCACTCGTAGAAGGGAAAATCCAGTGTTTTATCATGCAGAGCCCTCCCAGCATATGTCGCTGGTGAGAGCTGCCTACTGCTGCACATCAGCACGGGCAGGATTGAGGGCCCAGATGCAGATAATGGAGCCAAGCCTTGATCAGGCAAGGTTGTGCCTGCCCTGGGAGCTCTCTAAGCTCTCAGGGAGGAGGAGGGGGTGCTTTGCAGGGGTGATAATATGGCAGTGACACAGGGGAGAGGTTTCTCTCATGTGCAACTGCAAAAGCTTCCCTGGCACTTTCTGCAGGGGAGGGATGCTTACTCAGCACCCTGATGCCTCCGAATGGATGCAGATTCCCACCCCTCCTCCTTGGCTTTAAGCCATGAATCAGCTGTAACAGCATCTTTGTCCTCTTTTGCATGCTGTCCCATTCCCCCATTTCCTACCTTCCTACCTACTTCTTCCTCCCACACAAGAGCCAGTGGGGATGAGGACAGAATCATTCCCTATCCAGGGAAGGGAGCAGTGAGGTGCCTGTCTGCCTCCCACCGACCTGGCCTGGGAGACAAGAGGAATGGCATGATGAGGTGGGAGCAGGACATGTGAGATGTGCAGGGGCAGAGGATAAATGCAGGACAGCAGCTCCTGGCGCTGCCGTGCCCCGTCTGCCCACTGCCCTGCCGTGCTCCCAAACTCTCTGCCGGAGGTTGCCTCATAACTGCATGCCTCCATATGGAAATCCCAGGGCGCTCCTTTCTTTCACACTGTGATAGCTCCCACCACCCTGAGATGAGATAGCCTGCTCAGAGGCTGTTAGCTATAGTCCAAGGTAACCCTTTTTTGTTTGCTTTATCAGAAAGGCAACCTTGGGAGGAGCAGTGTAAAATTTGCTGAAGAAACGATTTCTTTTCTTGACAAGAACCACAAGGTCCTGCTCTGGGAGATCCCGCTGCTTTACCAACCCCAGCACACCTATGCTCTGGGTTTTGGAGCCTAAGCAACTCTCATTCCCCTGCAAGGATGGTGCAGTCATGAATGCAGAGTCCCCGGAGGGGCCGTGTCCATACATCACCACAGGGTTGGACAAGCCCAGCTTCCTGCCCAGATTCTCCTAGAAGGGACCTTGTGGAAGTACCAAGCCCTACACACATTTCCTTGGGTCCCTTTGGCAACCACTGAGCCTGAGCTGCAGAGCCTGAAGTACTGCGAGGAGAACTGATAACAAAAACTAGGGGGAAAATAGACTTTAAAAGGCTTCTGATTAACGTGCATTTAATGAGACTTTTATTGCAGTCTGAGCTGTGTAGCAGCTCTGTGGGGGATAGCACAGATCTCTACTGCCTGGGTCAAAGGACCAGCTCCATTCACGGCACAGCAGTTGCTCACTCAGCACCTGGTGACACAATTCAGGCCGGGGATGGGACGAAGACATGCTTTTTTTGTGGGGGTTATGGTAGTGGGCATACCTGAATGTTGGTGCTTGTGTACACCAAACCCACCCAATGCAACCCTTGAAGGTAGAGATAAAGATGGGGGTGGATGGGTGGGTTGGTGTGTTTGTGCAAACATAGTGTTTGTGCATCAGTGCATAGATAAACTGTGGGGTTCAGTGTGGATGGACGGATGCACAGATGGATGGGTTCACTAAGTAGCAAAATAAGCCAAATCCTCAGAAACAAGATATTTGAAAATTCTCAGTAATATCTGCTCTGAACTCACTGTGACTGTCTGCTTTGTCGGTCTCAAACTCAGAGAAATGGGAAAAGCTTTTACAAATCTCCTTCATCATGCCAAAGGGGTAAACAAACGAGATTGCCTGCTCCTCTAACTTGGGGTGAACGTGCCCATCAGGTGATTGGAAATCTGAAAGTAATGGGAGCTTTAGAAAAAAAAAAGTCATTCGCTATCAGCTTTGCATTCGCATTCTGTGTTAATCCTATTTGTTTCAACTCATAAAAAACCAGTCCATTTTGGAGGGATTTTCGGATTTCTGATGTGTGACTGGTATTTTATAAAACTGCAGAAAGTGACCAATCTGGAGGAGAGGATGAATATTATTCTTCCTGCTGAGAAAATTATTAAAAGAGCTGGGGGAATTGTTCCCCTTATCTTTATTTCAGGTGCAGAACTACTGCATCATGCGCCAAGCTTAGTAGTGTAATCCTCTTCCACATCTACAAGACTAACACAAGCTTTCTCCAAAAGGGCTGTATGCAAGATCAGGAAAGCATAACTATATATATACACACACATATATATATACATATACATGTATATATCTATATACACACACACACAAGTATATGTATATATAAAAATGTATAAGTGTATAAAATTGTCAATACTTTTAAGTGTAGGTAGAATTTACCCATTTCCTCCAAGAAGAAGCACTGAAAGAAACACAGAGCATGGCAAGCTCATCATCATAATTACAATTTTCTACAACAGTTTAAAGGAAATAAATTCAGTTTGGTTTCTTTGGGGTTTTGTTCTTACTTTCAAAAGTAACTACTTGCTGTCTCAAGAAAAGCCTACAGATGAGGCAAAGACAGAAACTTGCTTATTCAGAATGCTCCTTATTATGGAAATGTTTGACTACCCTTTGGGGATTATTTCAGAGGAATTAGGCACACAAGAGTGGAAGGGAAAAAAAGGGTCTTTAAGCTACATCCCCAGCAATCACAGTCCCAGGGCAGCCACATGATGCAGAAGAGCTCCCAGAGCATCTCTTCCACACCCCACGCATACAACACCCCAACACCCCCTGAGATGCTGGAGCTGTGACAGAAAACAAAGCCACAACTACGAGATGGCACAGAGAGAGGGGAGAAGAAGTGGCAAACGTGTTGCCAAATGTCTGAAATCACAGTGGGTTTGCTTGGGGAAATTCAGAGATGACTGGCTCAGGAGATGGAACACTGGAGCTCTGTAGTGCTCGGGTATGACAGCCCACAGGATTTCGCTCAGCTGCTCTGTGCTGAGGCATCTTATACTTGACAAGGCTTGTGCTGTAGCAGGACCTGCAACCTGGGTCAGAAAGCACTGGAAGATGGAGAAGGCACCATGCTCCTCGGCTGCCTGTTCCAGGTAGAAGCCACTTTGTTAAAAATGTATGACTCATAGAATGATCTGCCTTCAGCCCCTAGCCGCTTGCTCCTCTGTCACTTTTCTCCGCCTGCGCACCAGGCCTTACAGCACTTAGTGCTTCTCCCCTTTGCCCTGCCATCAGCTCACCCCCCAGGCTGCCAGGCGACGAGATGTGCAGAGGTCTTGCCGAAATATGGCTTCTGCCATCTGTGTCATCCACGCAGCAGATGGACACACTAAGTAGAGGTCCTGAGCAAAGGCCCATTTGAGCCCTGGATGTTGATGAACTGTCCATCAAACCCATTAGCAGGGCCAGCTTTATGCACAAGCAAATTAAGTCATTGCTAAGCCAACAAATTGATGAGAATGGCATAAGAGCTGTGGAACCATTGCTTCCTTTGGCAAAAAGACAACACTTTACAGAGTCAGACTTACTGCGACTGCTGCCAGGAGATGGGTCGGAGTGGTGGCTCCATCCACAGGGAAGAAGTAGATTCTCCCAGCAGCTTCAGGGAGAAAAAGCTATGCTCTCCTGGCTCGCTCTCTTTAGTTCATGTGTCCCTTCCTATTCCCATGGCAAGAGTAGCCCAACTCCAGGTTCTCATCAAGAGCCATGTTTTGGTCTCAGCCTACAAAAGCAAGGTCTGAAAGTTCAGAAGAAACTCAATTAGCAGAGACCACAGCTTCCATGATGAAGGTCCGTGGCATCAATGACAGTGGTTGCTTGAATGTCAATTGGTTCAAGTACAGCCTCGGTTCTGGGACTGTGTCACAGACCTACAAATATGACTGTGCGACCCAAGCTCCTGACTACAGGAAGAGTCAGCAAAGGCTGCAGGACCCTGCTGTAAAAATCCCAGCCCACAGAGCTGGGAACTTTCAAGCAGGGAGACGTGGCCCTTCCACTCACCTTTTGTGCAGGGAGACTGACTCATGAGGTGATTTCATCCACCGAGACTTTTATCAACCTCACCTCATCTGCCGTTCCTGCAGCCTAGAACATCCCCCTTGCATTGTTCCCCCCACACAGCCCCCTGCATTTCAAATCCTCCTGCAGCCATCCCCCAGCTGGAAACATGCGGTTTTTTCACTCTGGACTCCACACAGCCAGTAGCAGGGTGGAGGGGCAAACGAGCTTCCGTTCTGCCTCACGCATCAGCAACAAAACATGACTGACTGCGTTCTGATTGCAAACACTTTATTCTTGGTGACAGCACGGTAAAGGCACAAAGGGTACAGCTGGATTTGCAGAGCCCAAGATGAGCTCTGCAGAACTGATAATTAGAAGAAATCATCTTTTTGACTTGTGAGCTGAGCACATTTGAACTGAGATCAGTGAGGGGGAATAAATATGAAAACCAATTATGTCATTTGAACTAAGTCACTTCCCGGATTATAATCACCTCCCCACATGGGCATAAAAAAGGTGAAAAAGTGCCCGTGTCAAATTATTAAGCGAATTAGGGTGGCCAGACTGCACTTAACGACTCCGTCGCTAGTAGAATTTAAGTGAAGTTGTCTGATGGGATTCTGAAGTCAGATGTGCACCAGGAGGGATAATTGGAGCATCAAGATGAGGATTTATGATACTGTTGCAGTAGAGGCCTCAACATAGGTTGTACAACACTGTATTGCTACAGCCGGAAAACCTGCTGCTGGCAGGGCATCAAGGAAAAACAGCAAAGCCTTGGTATGTTCCTGCCAGAAGGTTTCGCTATAGTGAAATCCAGTGTTACACAGCCTGATGGTCCATCACTGCTCTTGGCATCCCCATGATGACTCCTTGATTGAAGCAAAAGGAAGAAGTGAGGACTTCACTCAGAAAGGCAGTGAGAAGTCAGGCAAACGCTGCATGAAACAAGCACTTGTAGTCTTGTCATGAATGCTGCTGAGACCCAGCAGGGTCAATCTCTAAAAGCAGAGATGATCCGAAGGGATGCATCCCAAACCTACTTATCACCAGTCTAAGGCTGGATCCACAAGATGCTGAGCATCCACAAAGAAGTACCCTGTTTCCTCCTTAGAAACACATTCAGATTTCTTCTCTGTTTGGTCTAAATTCACCAAGATTAAGTGAATAATATGCCTACACTGTCACTGCACTCCAGGCAAAGAACAAATCCTGCCAGCAGCCTGCAGTACTTGCACTACGCTCCAGCACACACCTCATCATCACAATCCTCTAGAAAGCCTTGAGATAAGACAAAAAGCTAAATAGCTGTTTGCTGGCTTTTGTTGTGCACGCATGAACCAAGCCTGTGCTTAGGAGCTTGCTGAGCAATGTTTACACACTTACATCCACTGAGCTTCAGCAGCTTTGTTACCTCTCAGTGGAGATGTTTTAAAAAAATACATTTTTGATCTTTTGTTAGCTATCCACTGGAGGTCTCATGGAATCTAAATTAAATACCATTAGGAGACCTTTAATCTGCAGTGTTTCCAGTAAAAGCAGATGGTCTCTCTTGAGCACACAGGCTCATTCACTGAAGACTCTCCCGGCACGCTTATCCCCAACACAGGAGCTCAGAAAGCGAGCCAGGCGCTAGGCAGGCTTGAATTGGCTGGGTTCCCCCACCGTCAGAGGGGAAAAGGCAGTCTGTGCCAGCCAAGGGTCTGAACCAATACTTGCTCACAGGAAGGAAATCAAGGAATTTGGACGACTCTTCCCAGCGGAGCGCCAGGAGCGTCTAAGAACCTGCATTTCTGTCCTCTGCCCACAAAGCAATTTGGAAAGGCACAAATACTTAATGCCTGTCAAGTTGTTTAATCTCTCTGGCTTAAGCTGCCTGTACAAATTTGGAGCCTAACTAGATTTTTCCCCAGACTTTGTAACTTTGTCTTATCCTTTTATTAAAATGAGGAGGATTACTTGAAGGTTTTGTTCTTTACAAATCCCCTTGTGCAAAGGTAAAGGTGGCTCTTTAGATGAAATCTTCATCCCAGGCTTCTCAGATGTGAGCTGTAGTCCTTTCTCGCAAAGGATTTAATGGCGTTGGATGTTGAAAACTGGTACCAGATTGTTTGGAGGATCTATGATGCTCTAGTCCCCATGATTGCTGCTTTTCTTCCTTTGAGCCTAGCTCTTCAGCCCTGCAGAAGGAGGCAGAAATCCTCATTTTTGGTGCTAGATAAAAATATGCAAACTTTCACTTGAAATAGAGAACAGGAAAAGAGTTCCCTCTAACTGCTTACAAACCTTGGCTCCTCTGAAAGCCTTTGTTTAGCTCCATCACTTGCTCTTATTTTAACTTGCTTTAATGATTGGCAATCAGCACCACTTAGCTAGAACTTGTATAAATCTCGGTGTTGAATCGTGCAAGCTAAATGCCCCTGGGGAAAGCACGATCAGGTGTCCCCTAAGATGAACATCTGAGGAGGGTCTAAAGGACAGTTGCTAGCTGGTGCCCAAATGTCCAGGCCTGCTGAAAATGGGCAGCAGGGACATCAGCTGGACAATTTTACCCTGAGTGAGCTGGGGGGTCCCACCCAGACCAAGGGCTTTAGAAAGCACCTGGCTCCACTCGTGTGCTCTGTCCAAGGAGCAGGGCACAGCGATGACAAACATCCATACTTTATGCATCCTCCTTGAACCCTACAAGACCCAGGGACTGAGCATGCAACTTTGGGATGGAGGGATAGGTAAGGGCTTGTACCTGCAAAAATGTCAATGACCAGCAACTGCAGGTGGGGGTTAGGGGAGCAGGACATCTCCAGAGGAACACTCAGATGCAGGAGCAAGGCATAAAGCCCTCTTGCTGCAGAGCAGGTACTGTGGTGAGTCACTTCGTTGCTCAATTCTTCACAAGCATTGCTCAGAAGAGGGAAAAATGCCTTTCTTGTTGATGGGATACCCAGCTGGGAGCTGTGCCAGTTTTGCTGTGCTGTTGTGNCAAGGCATAAAGCCCTCTTGCCGCAGAGCAGGTACTGTGGTGAGTCACTTCGTTGCTCAATTCTTCACAAGCATTGCTCAGAAGAGGGAAAAATGCCTTTCTTGTTGATGGGATACCCAGCTGGGAGCTGTGCCAGTTTTGCTGTGCTGTTGTGGGAGATTTTAGCATTAGTGAGTGCCTGAAGTATTTAAATACCTTTGTGAAATTCAGTGTTCATTTCCCTGGGTTTCCAGCCTCTGTTTTTTGTATAGCCTTTTCAGACTGTAAATGTTTTAGAGCAAGAACTGTCTTTTAATATGTACAGCGCCTAGCACAACAGAGCCCACTTGTTAATGTTATTAAAAGCCCTGCTACATACCACCGGGGCAAAGGTGGATGCTGAATCAAAGGAATTCTCATTAGCAAGCCAGGCAGGGATGCCAGAGGAACTGTTACACTTCGTGACATGCTGTGTATGCACCCAAGATGTCACGAGCAACTTTCAAAGCCACCTGATGTTCCCCTGTGATCTCCTTACAGGATGCTAACAGGGCCCGCAGAGAAGCGTTGTCTGATGGACACAGCCTTTGATTGCTATTGTAACATAGAGAACATCGGCAGAATCGGGCACTGGATCCACCCCTCAGTGCCCATCTGTGCCTGTATTACTCAGGATTTTCATGTTGCTGTGGCTGAGCCTCCCCTCCTAGGTAGTCTTGTTGGCAAGTTGCAGTGACTTTGGCTTAGTCTTTGGGAAGTTGTTCTGGGGAGTGGAAAGTGGAACATCCCGTAAGCAATTAGCAGGAGGAACACGTGCATTGCAGATGGTTAATCTGCCTGCTTTCATGTGAACAAAAGAGAAGTCCCTTGAATGAAAGGAAACGGGTAACTTTAATGCAAGCTACAGTAAATGCAAATTAATTCCACAAATAAAGAAGCTTTTCTTCTTGGAGCCAAGAAAATATTTCTCAAAGTCTGTATTTTAGATATACAACAATCTCTTTTATACCTCAGAAAGCCGTCCCTGCCGTGAGCAGTCTGATATCTTCCTTCCAGACTGTAATCAGTCCATCACCAGCACTCAAGGATGAATATTAATGTTTGATTGTTCTCTTTGTATTCTGGCACATCCAGTTGCAGGGCTGGAACCAGACCGACTTCCCCCACAGCCTGCAACCTGCCCAGCCTCAGGTTTAGGCTAGAGCCCAAGAAAATGTCTCACATCAAGCACTGGGGTATCCAAAGATCTTTGTACGGACCCACTGTCCTCCTCAGCACTAGGATGTACTGGATTTTTAATCCACAGCTCCAGGGTACCGCAAAGACTGTATCAATTCATCTTGCCCCAGGGAGCTCATCCCTTGCTAGGGATGATAGAGCTGAATAGTGCTGGGCATCCTTTTGAGGACACCCATCCTTTCCCAGGTGCTTTAGGACAGCCTGAGGGCCAGGCAGAAACAACAGCTTTAATTTGATGGGAGGATATAGTTGAGACAAACAGAAAGTCTGGGGTATTTCTGCAGGCAAGAGAGCCCATGCTAGTTAGGAGAACCACTGCTGCCCTCTCCCATCACAGCAATGTCAAGGCAGAAAGGTGCCTCAGTTGAATATTCTTGGGCTGAGATCAAATTTTCGTGAGCAGGGCAAAAGGTGAGGGGGCCCAGCAGGCAGCAGCTGCTGGGTGAGACAGGTCAGTGCTTATGGAGCAGCTGGAGTCACTGCTAATGGCCCAGCTACTGCAGATGCAAGGAATAAACGGGAGCCAGATGGAGCTGACAGGCTGGGCCAGGTGGCCAAAGAGTCTGGGGAAGCATTGCCTGAAGATAAATATGACTGAGGGTCCAAGGTGATGCCCCAACTTCAAAACCACCCAGTAGAGACTCCCAAAGGAGTAACCCCAGCCCCTCTCAGCACCCACTGAGGCAGGTGTCACCAGCATCTCCAGCCTCAGCACTGCTGGGCCCACCTCCCACCCAGTGCAAAACAGACAACAGCTGCTTTGGACAAAGCACCAGAGGATATGCAACACCAGCTTCCAGCAAAGTCTCAGATGGTCCCAGTGCTGGCTCTTTCCATCTGAAGGTCATGAAAGCGACGTGAAATCCAAAGCAGCGGCAGGCTTCTCAGCCCATTCAGATTTGTAAGTCAGTGAAGCTGATGGCATTTGGGAGGATTTGGTTGCAGATAGATCAAAGAAAATCCTTCTCAGGAGAGAGCGTTTGCAATGAGAAGAGGAGTCTGTGTGTGAGACAGGGAGGAGGGAGCACCGTGGGAGTAGAGGAAAGAACACAAAGCAGAAGATTATTTTAATTTTCTTCTCCTTCAGGCTCTTTATTAACACCCTGCCACATCCCTCTCCCTGGCTGTTGCAGCAATGTTAGGGGCCAGGCTAAATGCGATGGCAGGCGGGTGCAAATCAGGGGCAAGAGAGACCAAGGCATCTGCACGTCCCAAATCCCTCACAGCAACCCTGAGAGCAGAAGGGGGCTTGAGGGGACATGCCAGGGATGGGGACGGAATAAAGGACCAGTGACAGCTCCTGCTTTTTGTTACTGATCCAGGTGACCTGCCGCAAACAACTCCAAGAGGTGTTAATAGGAGAAGATGCAATACTGTAGTCAATCCACACCTGCTCTGGGCTGTACATCACCTACTGCCAACACCGCCGTGCCAGTCAAGCAGCTGCTTGCCTGCAAGGTGGCACTCACAGCCTGATCCTCAGCAGGACACGCGGTCAGGGAGGGAGGAGAAAGCCTATAGAAGCTGTGGATGGTACTGGGGTTTAAGTCTATTCTGGGGCTGGAGAAAAGGGGATCTCATGGTATGGAAAAGAGCAACCAGTTTCAGCCCTCAGGCGTGGAGTTGCTGGCATGATGCTGCCAGAGCTGCTGCTTCTCCCTTGGCTTCCTAAAGAGATGAGGCTTGTATGGACCTGCTGAACATGGGAGTACCATGCTGTCCAAAGGTCTGCCAGTCCCCACCTCTGAAGATTTTACCTCTCCGGGCCATTTCCAGCCCATGATTTTCAGAGGGACAGAGATCCTAAGGAGATGAAGTCCCCACAAATGTTGTGAGGTGGAGGACTAGACAGAGGAGGGGGACCCTGTTACTTTCTCCACAGAGCAGAAGCAGCTGGAGCTCAAGCCCTTGCTAGACAACAGAGAACACACATGCATGCATGCACACAGACACAGAGCCAAGCTGGGAAGAACCTTGGGCAGATTTCACACCTTTCTTGTTGACAGAGATTGCAACTATGAGAGACACAGGCACAGGAAAGATGGCTCTGCGGGTTGGTACAGACTCAAAGACAGCTCTAAGTCATTTCCAAAATCAGGATTCAAGTAACCAAGTGAAGTAAAGTCAGGACTGAGGGAGACGACAAGGAGGTGGGGTAATTCCTGACTCTCCTTGAGATGCCTCGGCGGGTGGGAGACCAAACAAGCGCCTGGAAGCCTCCACTCCGTCAGGGGCACAGGAAGTTACAGCAACACTAGCGAGACAGGCCCTGGAGTATTAGTGCTAATAGCCATCTCAACCAAATTAATTCAAATTGTGTTCAGTCGACCATTAAAGCATTGTTGGTGGCAGCGCTTCCCCATCCGCTCACATTTTCATGAAGTAATTAAAGTCATTAGAATGTAAACCAGCTTTTTTGGCTTGGGAAGGAAAGAAAGCAGGAAGGAAAAAGGGAAGCTGAGTAACAGCTTAGCTAGTTCAGCTAATATTCCCATTATTTCCATATATACCAATTAGTTCCCATTCTCCAGCCATTTCCACACCAAGGCATAGGCTTGAATCCTCTGCAGAGGTGCCTACACCTCCACATAGCGGCACACCCTGGCCCCAGGGCAGCATCCATCTCAGGGACGATGCAGGCAGCAGGGCTTTCATCCCA
The DNA here is from genome assembly GCA_013398225.1 of Steatornis caripensis. Classification (NCBI taxonomy): domain Eukaryota; kingdom Metazoa; phylum Chordata; class Aves; order Caprimulgiformes; family Steatornithidae; genus Steatornis; species Steatornis caripensis. Next base: position 52,898 of record VZSC01017086.1, read on the forward strand.
CCAACTCTCACCCCTCAAGGGTTCGCATCCCTGGATGTGAGTCTATTCTCTCCCTCATCACAAATGTGTGGGAGGAGGAGAAAGAGCAAACAGGTTTTGTGCTCAAAGGAAAGAACGCCCCTCACAAACCCCTAAACAAATGGAGATAAGCAGGAGATTCAAGGTAACCACACTGTCCTGGGAAGTCATTTCATGACTGAGAAACCCTACCCGTGATGTTTAGCTGCAACATGAGCCCCCTTGAGTGATGGAGCTACTGGTGCAGGGTCTTTATTTATTTGGCCATCAAAGGGAAATGGTGTTGCCAATGGCAGATGGCCAAAGCCAGTACTTGAGGTTTAATTCTCTGCCTGATGCTGGCACAGCTCGGGGCCAGCAGGACCTGTGGTGAGGATGGCTGTGTGACAAGTCCAGTGGTTAGAGAGAAATGGGCTGGAAAGTGGAGAGGCAAGAGAAAGGGATGCCTAGTAAGGTGCAGAGGGTTGTTGGGGGGAAATAAAAATGGCTTGGCCCTGCCGGGGAGGAGGAAATCCTGCTGGACCCCAAGGCCAGATGACATCTGTGTCTAAGCCAGTCTCCACTGGTGCCACTGTGTCAGGGCCGGTGCCAGGGACTCTGTGATCCTCCCAGGCAGTGGCTGGGAACTGCTGCCTGCATGTGCATCCAAGGCAGGTGCTGCCTGAGGGGCTGGCTCTGCCTAGGGACACTTTCCCAGGCTATATTGGTTAGACAGGGATGGAAAAGCTCTCCCAACTGGTTGTGGCAATGACTAGCCTGCTGCTCATACAGCTTCTTCCCCTCTTCCCACCCACCTCATCCTCACTGTCTCTGTCACCTTTTTGGGAAAGCAACATGATGGATGAAGAGGCCAAAACGCAGCCATGCAAATACCTGGGGAGAAGGCCATCGTGGAGGTGTTCTCCCCATCTCTGGCTTTCTGCATTCTGTCCCTCTTTAAGCCCACCTCTGCTCCACGTAGGCAATGTGGGGATGTGGGTTATCCAACAATTATTTTCAAGGCAGAGCACAGCAGAGGAGTTCAAGTGCATCTGAGGGGCACGTTGTGTCTGCGAATAACAGCAATAACTCCCTTCCTGAGGGAATCTTGAAGAAGACCAAAGGGCAAGTAATTCTAGAAACGGCAGCTCAGCGTGTACTTTATTGGGCCATCTCTCACCTTGGCTGACTTGTCTCAACACTTCAGAGCTATAAGCCTAGCAGCATCATGCAGCCTACAGGACCCAGAATAGCGTAACCCGTTGGGCTTCTGATCTCTCACATCAGCAGGTTGGAGCATCAGGCTCCCAGCTCAACTTTCACGAGGGTTCAGTCCATCTAAAGGATGATGTGCCCACAGCCAAGTTGGGCTAGGGGACTTGTGAGCACTCCTGACTTAAGCTCAGCCAGCTGACTTTGCACGGGAGTGGCCTAGGAGTTCTCACATGGACTGTCCCATGTGCCTAGTGCTGAGACACAGCAACGGGTAGCCATGGACGGTTACTGGGACAGATTGCTCTATGGTGGCCAGTGACAAAATCTGGACTAAAAAAGGTATCCTTTTTCAGAGGGCTTTTAGCTTGATCCAGATAATTTCCTGGGGCTGGTTTAGTGGAAATGCCCCCAAACACCTGTACCAGTATGATGGCAGGGCAGCAATAGCAGGCAGGAGATACTCCCGGAGTGGGAGTGCAGATGGATGTATGACAAGGTGGAACAGCACCCCATTCCACTGCTTTCACAGCTTTCCCAGCAAGGTCCATCCTGGGCCCCAAGGCAGAAAGGATGGATGTCAAGTCTAGAGCACCCTTTACACAGCCCAAGAATGCCATTTTATCAGCATGCTCGGGCAGCAAATTAAAAATCCATTCAGAAAGCTAAGGAGCAAATTTATCTCTAGGGTTACTGATCCCTGATACGAATCAGAGGGTTTTCCCCAAGATGTATGTTGCTATTGATTCCAGGGGGTACTCACAGGGCCGTCTTCAAACTGGGGTCCCCATCAGCAGCTGCTCTTGCACACATGCTGCAGAGACCTTGGAGAAAGAAGCACTGGAAAACAGTGGGAGGAGGAAGGAGCTGCAGTTAACTGGCAGACCTTTGTGACGGGGCTCCTCTCAGGGCTGCCCAAATCACCCAGCGTAATCTTGCTGCTGCTCTCAGAAAGTGCTCCTCTGAGAGCGGGGAGGATGGCACAATGCATCAATCACCCTGGGCATTCATCCCACCTGGGTCTCTCAGCGTGATGTGAGGAGCAGTGCTTTCAATCAGACAACATTAAAAATAAGACATATTCACTTTTCCATTGGCATCAGCAAAAAAGGAAGAAGAAGACGACACCAATTGAGCCCNTCTTTGTGACGGGGCTCCGCTCAGGGCTGCCCAAATCCCCCAGCGTAATCTTGCTGCTGCTCTCAGAAAGTGCTCCTCTGAGAGCGGGGAGGATGGCACAATGCATCAATCACCCTGGGCATTCATCCCACCTGGGTCTCTCAGCGTGATGTGAGGAGCAGTGCTTTCAATCAGACAACATTAAAAATAAGACATATTCACTTTTCCATTGGCATCAGCAAAAAAGGAAGAAGAAGACGACACCAATTGAGCCCGAGGGGCTAAATAGTGCTTTCACTCAGTTTTCTATGGACTCCCAAAACTATGGGAGAAAATTGAAATCTGTCTCTTTCTGTTTCCTTTTCTTTCTTTTTTTTTTTTTTTTAATAATTCCTGGTATGCAAGGCCTTGTGCCGGGGCTGGTATTGTGGGTGATGAATCCTGAGTCAGGCGGCGGGGAGGTTTGTGTCCTATCAGCGTGTGCTTGCCATGGTTTGGGATAATGTGCCTGCCGGCTTGTCAGGTGCTGATGGGGAGCAGGAGGGGTGGGGGGGCTGAATGCATTTTTGATTGCTATAATTGCCACAGATTGGATGCTTGAGAGGAGCTAATTAACAAGGAGGCTATGGGCGGATTATACTTGCAGAACAGAATCCCATGCAGATCCTTTCCCTTTGTGCCACATGTATGAGATCATTGGTAGGTGATTATGGCTGTGAATACGGTGCTAATTTACTTTGCACGTCTGACGAAAATCCTGTACATAATAAACCGGGAGGCAACTTAAAGTGACCCAGTTCAGAGGGGAAGGACAGCCTTGCTACTAAAGCACTGAACCCAAAGCTAAGCTCCTGAGGCCTCCTACTTTCCCTGAGTAACCGTGGGTGAATGACAGCTCTCCCCCCACCTCAGTTTCCCTCCCTACCAAAGGGAGAAGGCAAGGTCATCGCTATGGACATTTGCCAGGCGCTGTGCACCCTGTCAGGAAAGATGCTGTAAAGGAAAGAACAGGAATATCATCATGCCACGGGAGCAGATCAGACAGCGCAGCAAAAATAGTAACCAGAAAGCTGTGCACTTGGTAAAAATACATGTCTTTGTGAGCAGTCTTACTCTCAGAAGAAAGGAGCGTAAGCAGCAGCCCCAGCTGTTCCTGCAGCCTCAGGATTAGGGAGGACTGACAGGCAGGATTAGCTCTGCCATCCTGGTCCTGCTGCTCTGATGTTGTCTCACCGACATCTCTCCTACGTTCTCCCAGGCTTACCTCAAGTCCCTGGGGCTCTGAATAGGAGAGGAGCAAAGATTTCTCCTTATATCTAGTCCTTACTCTGCTGGAGATGCTTGGGCTGGGGTTTAACCTAGGCTCTGATCTCAGGGCAAGGCTACATTTGTTTTTCTCTCCGGCTGCTGGACATTCCCGGTGACCGAAAATGAGGAGCTGCCATATAGCTGCTGTGCCAACATACAGCTGGAACATCCACAGCCAGGCAGGGAAAAGAGTTACTGCTCACGGAGACTGAGCATCCATCCCTCCATCCATCCCTGAGGGTTTTAGGAATAGGTTAGACAATGCGATACCCCTGTCTTGATTTGAAGAGCTGAAGAAGTGCTCGCCCAGGGTCCTTTCAGGGCTGTCTGTGCCACTGGGAGTCAGGCTGGGCAAGCCTGGAGGGCTTTGGTTTTTCCAAGGACAGCAGAAGTTTCCCAGGATTGCTTTGCTGGGAGTCAGGCGGCTTGATGAAGTACCGGTAGACTGTTTTAGAAAGTTGCAGTATTCCTCACAAATAAATCGCATCTTTCCATTCAAAAATGGAAGTGACATTTGCAGGTTTGGTCAGACCTTTTATAGTATTGGGTAATTTTCACTCAAGTTTTCTGCAATTTTCAATGGCATTTTTTTGTGTGGGTGGGGTTTTTTTTCAGTAAAGTCAGTGTTTTCAGAGGAAAAGAAACAAAACCCTTTTCCAAGGTTTTTTTCCTTAACTAAAGTCAGCATTTTGGACTCCAAATTATACACGGGGAGTGGAAGGAAAAGCTCTATTTTACCACAGTCACTTTTTTGATTAAGGTTACTGTTTTAATAACAATGGCTCCCTGTTGATACCAAAATGACAATATCACTGGAGGATCTCCTAATAAGAGTACACTGTTTCATAGTATTTCCTCAGTTTTACTTCATTTTGTGCTTATGATGTTCTGTACGATGGTTCCTAGAAAACAAAACTCCACAGCCAGTCTTGTCCTGCAATCAAGAACTGCTCACCTCAACTTTAAGTTTAAATTAATCAAGTCCAAAGAGAAAGAGCTCTCCCTGCAGATTTGAAAACAGGAGTTGTTTCAACAACAGGAAAGGGGTTTCTTCTAGAAAAAGCAAGAGGTGTAAAAATGGATTTCCACTTCTGTCATGACCGAATTTAAGGAGAACAATCCATGAATGAGAAAGGATTGTTCTGCTGAGGGATGAGCTTGCTGCCAATCACCAGTCTGGGCTGCTGGAGTCCAGGGAGATAAACTGGAGAGGAAATATTTCATTTATTGAGAGACAGGATTGACTGTCTGTGAATACTTTTAGACAAGATAACGATTGAACCTGGCCTCTGCACAACTCCCCTCTCTTCCTACAGCGACAAGAGCAGAGCGTTTGCAGACCATGTCTCACTGCAGAAAGAAAGAGTAGCCTAAGACATGAAATCACACAGAGAAAGACGTGGCTAACAGTCAGGCTAAAACCCTGTTCTTGGAAAGAACCAGGGTTTAAGCTTTGAATAAAACCCACACAATTGACAGGCCAAGACTTGGCATGCTGTGGGGCAACAGACCTGCCCATCACAGGACACCTGGATCCTTCATGAAGGGAGGGTGCTGTACCCAGCGTCCTGCTCCCAGCCAGCCCCAGCTCATTGCCACAGAAACCATTCGTGAAACTTTGGTCCAGGTCTCAGTTTTATTGCCGGCCATTTTCTGACGATGTCCCTCCTCTGGTTTTGCTCTGGACCACTTTAAAGGAGGTCCCCATCGTGCTGAAGTTTCTCTTTTCGAACAAACCCTCTGTTCTTTCTTTTCTCTCCTTAGTAAAATGTTTTCCACCTCTCCGTGTCAAACTCTGGCAATTTCCCTTTGGAAAACTGGAGAGTGGACAGGGTAGAAGGTGGGGGTCAAACGCAAAAACGTGGAGTCACCTCCAAAGACAATGTGACGGTAAGCTCAGAGAGACGGGGGCGGTGGCAAGAGAGAAGGAGGACACGTAAGAGGATGCTGTAAGAGGGTTGGCCTTTTTTAATCATTCACACGGAAACATTGGCATGATTTGCCCTAATTTCTAAGCAAAATATGTATCTCTGGTGCTGAGGAGAGACAGGTTGTCACAGATGTGGAATAAGCTGGGTAGAGATACTGGCAGTGCACATTGCTAAAGGAGCCGCATTAGCATATTGGCATTTGGGCTGGTGCCTTATCTCGGGCTGACTTCTGAATTAAAAGTAATTCCGGGTACTCTCCTTCTCCTGGAGCGGTTTGTTACTTTATTATTAGGCTTGATTTTTGTCCTGCTGAGCTCTGCCTCCCCCCTCCAAGCGGTCGGAGGGGCCGAGTCCTGCCCTGGGGAGAGGAGGGGGTGGCTGTGAAGGCACAGCCTTGTCTCCCGAAAGCACCCGTGGGGAAGGAGGCGCAGGGCTCGCTGATAAGGGATGGGAGGAGAGCAGAAGAAAGGCCCAGTGACGAACCTGGCCCAGACAATGAAGCGCTATCCGGGCACGCAGGCTGGCAGCCTTTGGAGTGCACAGCCCAGATAACGAAGCGCCACATACATGCACAGCCTGTGACCACCTCCCGTGCGGTGTCAGGATGCTGCTGTCCCGTCCATCCCTTCCCAGCATCCCCATTCCCAGCCACGGCTTCTGGGGCATGCCGAAACGCTGCTCCGGCTCCAGGTCCCTCTCTCCAGCCCCCTCGTGATGTGCAGACAGCATTTCTCTCTGCTGACAGCCCTCCCGACGCCATCTCTGGGATCCTGCTTCCACAAAGGGCTCTCATCCCTGTCATCTTTAAAAAAATAAGAGTCCCATTAAACATTATAAAGCATTTATTGGCCAGTGGTTGAAATGAATGGGTTTCTTTATGACTGCGATGATCATTAATGAAACTTTAGGATCCGTGTTGGGACCATGGAGCAGAACAAATGACCTCTTGCTAGTCGTTGTCTCCCTGTTTCTAGGACTCTGCACCAGAAATGATCCAACTTCATTTAAAGAAAATCAGATTAAAAACAGATTAAAGTAAAAGCACCTCATGCCCCTGTTCTGACTTAACTGTGATGAAAAACAGACCATGAAGTAAATTTATAATGGGAGGAAGCTCATTTAAATATTCCCCTCCCAACAGAAAGACATTTAAGAATTAAATGAATGAGGAGATTTTCCTTTTAATGAGATTAGCCTTTTATGCTTGCTCATTACGAACTACTCAAGAGATTTGGAAGAAAAAAAGTTCTACAACATACCTGGAAAACACTGCATTAGAAACTAACAAACCCTGCCCCTTCACCATCAGTTCCAAAAAGTGAAATTCAAACTAGTTTCTACTTACGAATCATTCATCTAAAGTGGCTCAGCTCCTCCAGATCCTCTCTGCAATTACATGGCTTTGTAAAGAAAGCGAAACAGAGGCTTGAGATTTGCAAACCTTAATACATTTGCTAAAAATTCTCCCCTTTCCCCATGGAAACACAGATTTTATTTTTGAGTGTCAGCTGTCTGGCAAGGCCATATGATTTCATTTCATCTTTCTAAATTTCAGTCCTACCAAAATATAGACTGGACAGAGCTGTCCTTTCTGGGTTTGAAGCGCTGCCTCGATTCAGAAGCGTTATGGTGAGGTTAGACTAGAAGTTTCGTGTCTGAACTTGAAGCATTTGGCTCCAAAGTCCCAGTTTTGGGCTGTGTAATAACACCACAGCAAGGACACGTACACATGTATTGTTTCATCCCTCTCTGATTGTGATTTATGTTTAGTGTCAGGCTTTTTTGGATGAGCTGAAACTAATACTCAGAGTAAGATTTTCTTAGAAAGTGGGACTGAGCAGTTGCTTTCCTCATACCAGTTGATGGGAGCAGGCAGTAAATGAGGTCAACAGCACTCTTTGTTAGCAAGCGTTTCTCCATGTGCTGCTTATTCACAACAATCATCTTGCTCCTTTTCTTTCTCTCTTCACCTGCAGCGGTTGCTGGTCCGGCATTTGGCAGGCGACAGCACCCGTATGCAGGCATCTCTCAGCCCGATGCTGCAGGATGGGTCTTGCACCTTTCACATCAGGATCCCCAAATCCCTTCCTCAGTCATTCTCTTGGAGTATACAAAAGCTGATAAACACAGGGAGAGACTCTGCTCCCTTAAATTTGGCTGCCTTAGAATTAAGCATGTCATCTGCGTGAGCTGCCCTGTCCTCCCTGCAGTCAGAGGGGAGAGAGGCACCTCCAGAGGATGCTCTGGTTTTAAGGCAGATGGGGTGATGAGTGTGCCAGGAAGCCACTTTCTCCCTTCATCTCCTGCCAGACAAATTCAGGCCAGATTCCTTGCTCTCAGGGGCTATAGTCAAGAGAGGTGGATCCCGACCAGGATCCACCAGGTTTTAACAAGGCACAGCCCAGTGCAACCACACCGAATACTAGAAAGCCTCGCTGGCTGTGGCGCCGGGGGGTCAGGCTGGATGACCACAGCCGTGCCCCTGAGCAGCTGGTGCTCACAGGGGATGGCCAAAGCAGCTTGCCGGTGTCATTGGCTGCTCGGCAGAGGCAATAATCAACATGCCAGCAGCTGCTTACCCAGCTGCTAGAGCTGCTCAGCCTTTTTCTGTCAAACCACTTGTCTTTGAAGATAATTTTTTCTTCCATTTTCATTTTGTTGTCAGGAATCAAGTCCATTTCTACAGCTGTTAGGATTGGTTTATTTTGACTGATACTTCCTTTCTCTGTTTGCAAAGGCAAGTAGACCTGGTTTTGGAGCATCTCTGCTATGCACTGACTGCATTCCCTTGTAAATCTGTGCTGGTACCAGAGCCAGGGTGGAAAGCAAGAAGTGTCATTAATGAATCCAAGATTTCATCCCCATCCATCCAGCATCTGACGCTGTGTGCACCCCACTGAGCTCACCAGGGCTTGGGAGGCACTCCTAATCGTGCATTAGGTAAGAGGAACTCAACTTAACTGTTGTTGGCCTTGAATGCATACAAGTAGGCTTTATGTTAATATTTGCAAATAGTTTCTCAGAGGAGAAAGATATCTCCCAAGCTACTAGTCTTCTGGGGTTCTCCAGGCACTGGAGGGGGACAGACGCAGCCGTCGGCAGTGAGTACAGCCCAGGGATGGGGGCGGAGGCAGAATCACAAATGTTCAGCTTAATTCACCAGCTGCCGGGGAAGCCAGCAGTCCTGCGAGGTCCTAGCACCCCAGAGCACCCAGAGAGCATCCTGTGGGCAGTCTCCTGCGTGGAGCTGGGCAAGATTTTTTCAGTGAATAGACGGGTGAGGGGTGTTCTTGCTGAAAACCAGACTTTCAGGAGGGCTGGAGCTATTTGAGAATTCAGGTCAAATGCAGCAAGGAGTCTTGGTGGAGACGAAAGGAGGGCGTTTTGAGAGAGAATGTCAAAACATTTTCTCTCTTTCTTTTTACCTCCTGTTACAAAGTAATTTTTTTTTTCTTCAAAATTGCTCTAATTCTCTGGAGACATTAGAACAAAACACAGACAAACAAACCCATCTGCACAGGATAGAGTGGAAGATGGGGGCTGAATGGAAAGTACATTTTCCTACCTTTGTTTTCACTTGAGGAGCACAGGGAGAGGGGGCTGCTCCTGTAAAGAGGAAACAATCCTCCTTTTTAGCTCACCTAAATCATTCTCCACAGCCAGACACCGACCTCAACATCATGTTAGTGAGCCAGATCCTCTCCTGGAGTGGACAGGATGGAGTAGCTGGAACAATCTCCTAACAAAGACTATTGCTAGGACCCCAGAGGGTCCATACCAGCAAAGCTGGGAGGCTCTGGTTCATCTGTTTTCCAGGAAAAGAGGAGGAATCACCACGTTCATTGCTGGTATGGCGGTGCCCTGCTCCCCGCCATCCCCGCTAAGCCAGCTGCCTGGGGAGAGAGATGCCTCCCCTGTCCCCACCCCTGTGGATTGGCAAGGGAGAGGATTTCATTTCTCCCATGCTGTCACCTTGGCACCATCTACCCCTGAAGGAGACTTGGAAATTAAAATAATAAACAAGGGGACCGACACTGCATGCAGAGGCTAATGTACCATAATGCTCTGAAACACAGGCAGCCACTGCCTCACGCTGAGCAGAGAGGACGTGTTTGAAAAATGTATCTTCCTCTGACAGCAGTTATTTCAACATTATCTTTCTGTTTTTACTTCAAATAAGGCATTTACTTCCCCCCATCTCATAATCTTCTCACTGAGAACAGCAGAGGGCGGTGGGCAAAGGCAGAACAATTACACTTTTTAACACAGTCAAGGTTGGTGGGATTTAAATCATGGGAAAACAAACAGAATTTAACTGCCTGGCTGAAGTCACATTTGTGTCATGGGTATTTATGGCAATCGTCACTAACAACAGGAGGAGATTAGATGTTGCTGAGAGCCTGAGTGCCAGCTGGGGAGCAGGGGCTGACTGCCCATCAGTGCGTGATCTTTAAAGCAAGGATGGGATGCGTGCACATGCACGTGCATCGCTGCATGTGCCAGGTGTGCGTGGTTGTGTTCGGTCCATGTATCTGGTGGCTATTCCAGAAAAGTCTTTGCTGGGCTGCCGGGGAAGTCCGCCTTTAGCAACCGCCCCATGAGCCAGGTGAGCACACAGCATCCCTCAACACGTCTCTGTCTGCACACTCGGTCTGGTATGGGTCAAGACCCAGTTTACCCTTTCTCTGCAATGTAGATTTGCCAAGGGACACCTAAGTGAACCCGTTTCTGGAAGGAGGCAGCCTGGACACCTTTCCGTGTGATTTGGCGGAGTGGGTACAGCTAGGACCAGGGTCACAGCAGCCTCTAAACACCAACTGCTGGTATTTTACTTCCCTGAGCACCTCCCCTCAGCCAGCTGAGCAGAGTCCTAAGGGGTCAGTTCCCCAGCCAAGACATCTCATCTACATTCCAGGAAAATAAGCCCTATACAGCCAGAACCACTGGATTGTTTCAAAGGGTAAAATCCACTTAGAAATCCCCCTTTTCCAATTCCCAAACATGCCCATGTTAATAAGGTGAAGCGCTCTCACCTAGAACAGCCCCAGCAGCGGAAAGGGTTTTAATGCATTGAGCGGGAGGGAAAATCAACTTGCAAGAAGAAGAGCTCTGGCTGAGTCCCCCGGGCCTGGGCAGGGGCACGGTTTAGAGAGCTGCTTTAATCAAATTGCTCTCACAAAGCAGAAAGGGAAAAGCTCTCTGAGAAGGCTGACCCCTGAGCACCTCAAAGATGAGGGCACAAACCGTATGATATACTGTCTCAGAGGAAAGAAAAGGGGGAGAAACAGACAAAGTCTCACTTTAGGGGTGGAAAGTAAAGAAGGGAAGAGAACAGATAGATCATCTGCTGGCTGATGGAGCTGCATTCAAACCCATCTCAAGGCATGATGGCTCCAAACAGGACCTAGAAGTCATCCTCAGAGGGAGCAGCTTTCAACTGGACCTCAGCATCCCCTTAGCCAGCTCCCTGCTGTGAGCAGCTCTGTTCTTGGGTTTATTTGTGTTGGAGATTCTGCAGGGAAGGGCAAACACGAGAACTCACTGCACCTGAGGAACCAGACAAAATAATTAGCAACAACATCAACGAAAATAAATTAAACATGCACCAAAAGAACGGGAAATCTCCATTCCCCACCTCCGCCCTCTGGACAACACTCTGCAATGAAGATTTTGGAGACTGAAGCTGGTACAAAACGGTCTGTCGCAATGTGAATATTGAAAGCACCAAGCACATCTGCACAGATGGGCAAGTTATAGTTCCGTACTTGGGTGGCATGACAAGTAATTTTTTTGCACCCCAAAAAACAACTCAATTGTGGGAGGAATGTGTTGGTTGCAATTTTGTAACTTAATGAAATAAATCAACCAGATGGAAAGGAGAGATGAAGATGAGCCCACACAGTCTCATGGGAACACAAAGGCCACATGAAGCCAGCTGCCGGGAAGACGAGATCTTGTCTGGGAGACTTCGAAGCCACTCTTGGGGTAATGACGACAAATTCCCCAAGTGAGGAAGCATCTTTGAATTTTCTCCAGCCTCTGGGACTGAGGTTTCAGGAACGCATGGCCACTGAGCTACAAAAAAGCAACTTCTTGCTCAGCTCAGCAGCAATCTCAGGGGACTCTGGATGGAGTCCTGCCCCTCCTGGCCTGCTGGGATGATGCTGTGTCTCCTAAGGGGAGCAAAAACTGAAAAACTGGGAGGCTGATTTCTGTAAGATGAGCAGAGAGTGGCAGAAGGAAAGGTTGTTGTCATGCAGAAAGGCTGGGAGAAACAGCGTGGCTTAACCCTGCAAAGATGAGCAGACGCTCCTGGGACTCCTCTAAGTTTGAGTAGAGTGAGTAAACCAAGAGCAGAAGAGACAGAGCAAGGCTTGGCAAACCCCACACTGCTCCCTGGTCATGTAAAAAGAAGGCAGAAAATGCATGGTGGGTTAACAAGGAGCATGTTTCCACAGCAGAAGCCCAAGACAGCGCATCCTTTGGCCACCTGCCTAAAATAACCCCCAAAGGCCCACAGCACCCGCCTCTCCAGAGAGGAGATTTTACAGCAGGAAATTGATTTCCAGAGGCTCCCTCATTAATTTTCGTGGCACCCACAGTGTGGTTTTAGAACAAGCAGAATTATTAATGTTCAAAGTTACCCGAGTGCTATTGGGAACATGAGGCCCTCCGAGAGTCAAAGCAGGGCTCACGAATTGGGGGAGGAAAGGCCAGAATTGAGAGAGTGTCTCCTTCGGGGCTCAGCTGGGCTTGTCCTTGGAGGCAGGCAGGGGGAGAAAAGCGGAAAACTTGGAGAAAAATGCTCGTGCCCCCTCAATGGCTCTGCTGTTTGGAAGAAAAATAATAGCATAGACATTTCACTTTTAAAAGGGGAGAAAATTGTCCAATTGCACTAGTTCAGGGCTGCCCTGCTTCTGAGCCACCCTGGGCTTCAAGGGAGCAGGACAGCAGGCAATTAGGAAGGGCTAAATAGTCGCAAGGGTAGAGCTCGCCGCTGGCTGGCAAGGCCAATCGTGCCCTTGAAATCACATCTGAGCTTTGGTGACATCTCAGCTAATTAATGAGCAAACAGCCCAAGTCTCCCAGATTGAAGTATTAGTTCTGGTCAGAACTAAACCAGTATCCCCAAAACTGTCCTGAATTATCTCCTGGCTAGACACAGCAGGGAGGATAAGAGCCGAATAACTGTAAAGGCAACTCCGTCTGGCTCTCCTCCATCTGTCTTTGCACAAGCAGCATCATTCCCAAGCACCTCAGTGCTTTTGGACAGCCCCACCCCTGCAGCCTGCTCCTGCCCACCCTAGCTATCCCTAATGCCAGCCACTTCCTTGTGTCCCCCAAACACAAGACCCAGCCACAGCAAGCTGGAGGATTTTGCTGTGCCGGGGGATACTCGCTGGCTAGCACCACATCGCCTGTGATCTCGCCCCATTGGAGCAAGAGGAAATAAGTACCATTTGTTAACATGCCAATCGTTCTTTACACTGGCTGATTAAAAAATAATTACCCGCAGCCATTATTGAGCACTCTTGCAAATGAGCTGTGGGAAGCTGTGACCGTGCGCTCAGCACACAGTGTGTCTTGCTTGTTTCAATATTATTTTAATTAAGTATCTGGGTAAAAGACCTTTCTAATGTAACTTTCTTTTCATAAGCAGAGACCAGGGCTCTGTGCTTGGCTGAGCAGTGCCAGACTGGTATAACCTAGCATTGCTCTAGGCTGCTTCCAGCATGGTGGCACAGCGGGACCCTCTGCTTATTCGCATTCAAGAGGACTAATCTTAGGCAAACCCACAAGCAGAGGAGAGTTTGTCTGCACCCGAGGGCCACCGCTGCAGCAGATAGCTGGAAGGCATCACTGCCCTTGGACCTATCAGCTGGGTCCACCTGGCCTGGGTAGGGATGTCGATGGGTGGGAGGCAGTGGCCAAGGATATCCCTTGTGGCTGCACGACTTTGGGCCGGTTTTCCCGCAGGCACAGCTGACCAGCACTGCCGAGGCAGCCTGGCCCTCCTGGCCAGGGGAGAGGAAAGGACCTCAGATAGAAGAGCGCTGGAGAGATTCATCCCACTGCAGAACCTCAGACCCCCATCACAGCTTCACTTACCATGGACTTTTCTTGTTCTTTCCACAAAATGTTTTGCAAAAGAAAACAGAGAAGGGGTGGAGGAAAACCCACGTGTGATGGTTGCCCATCCACCTCCCACCGCTGCCTTTGTGTGTGACTCAAAGCAGCTGCATCATGCAATTCCACCTCGTTCTTATTTACGTGTTTTCCCCTTCCTGCATCCCAGCCAGGACTGTATTTTGCAGAGCACACGGTCACCATCATTTATTTTGGAGGAGGTGTTTGCCCTTTCACATGTGTTTACATCCATTTGCATTTAAGCTGCAGCATTGGTTTCAATTATCTCTTGTTTGCAAGCAAGTTAACTTGGCAAACATATATTAGATCCTCAGCTGGTATAAAACTAACATTGCACCGGAGATATCGAATCAGTGCACAGATTCAAGAAGTGCAAAGCAGCCTCAGAGGTTCCTCTTGAACTCTCAACTCTCCGTTATCAGTCAAAAATCCCTCTCCGGTTATTTCTATCAGGATAAAAAGAAGCTCCTGAGCAGATGGATTCTGAAGTCCCTGTAGACCAGGCCTCCCCATTGCAGCCAGGCTGGAGAGGATGCTGGGCTGGGTCCCTGCTGCAGGCTCTCTTTTGGGGATGCAAAACCTGAGGAGGAATGAGATGTCAGGAAGGGTGCAGCCATAATGGGCCATCATCACAGGAAGATCTTGCAGCAGGGTGAACGAATGATCTCAGAGTGTTTCTCTGTCAAAAAGTCAGACTGGTCGTGCTCTACTCATGGAGTAATGTACGCAGAAATGATGGAGCTTTTTGATCAAATGGACACTTGTGTTTCCGCAGACAATTCCTCTTTGTGAGCTGAGAAATGCAGTCATTCCAATAGATGCTTCAGAAACCTGAAACCGTGAGCTTCAGACTTTGAACCGACAAAAATAAATAAAAATTGGAGAGGTTTTCCCTTGTTTCAACAGAAACATATGTTCTCATCAGACTTTTTTTGATGGAAAAAATAACACATTTCCCAAACAGCTCTAGCTACTGCACATGACTTCGTTTCCCATCTCAGACACTGCCGTGGCAGGAATGTAGAAAACAGAATTGATTAGAGCAGGTTAGGTTGCATAGGGAACTGAGTGACAAAAACTACCATCACTCTCTGTGCCCATTCGGGGCCATTAGCAACGTCCTTCCTTCTCACCTGGGGATGTTGCCCCATTGTTGAATTCTGCTCAAAGTAGTTGTACTGTGTCTCTCAATTTCTTCCAGCAGCCTCGGTTTTCAAGCACATTTTGCCCCTGTGTGTTCTTCCCCTGACAGAGGTGGAGCTCCAGAAAAACAGGAAGGCATTGCTGTATACATAGTTTGGGAACACACTTTGGGATCCCCTGGGATAAGTGCACTGGATCAGTTATGGGGATGTTTATGACTATTCTGTTCTCCCCTGAAAGCCAGGCTAGCAATTTCCAAAGCATTTTTTTTTAACGCAATAACCCTTCCTTATAGCATCTCCCAGGTAATTGCTGTTCCTAGCACAGACTCACACTGGACCACCCAGATAACCTGGAAAGAGCACCTTGCCAGTCCCCCCATCTTCAACTGTCTTATTTGCCACTGCATTAAGCTGGCTGAGAGGGGAGCAGGGTTGTGGCTGCAGCGCAGTTTGCTCTAACAGTCTCTTTTTTTCTTTCCTTGGATCATTTCATGGTCCATTAGTTTCTTGTAGCTGCTCCCTGCAAACACGCACACACATCACCACGGTGTATGATCTTCCCTCTCACTAGCACAAGCGTGGGGCAGACTGCACATGTAGCAGTCACGCTTGCTCCGGGAACTCAGGAAAAGCATCTCACCCATGTCCAGGACAGTGTGGTGCAGGATCCCCAGGGACGCTGATGTCCCCATCACTTGGTACACACTAAGTGCAGGCGTGCAAGCGCTGACCTGGGCCAGTGGGTGAAGACTGACCCAGATTGCCAATATCCCAGCATGATGTCGTTTGCATGACACCCATCTGGCAGAGACACAGCATAGAAAATACAGTGGAAAGAGCATGGCAGGGGGAGTTTCCCTACAAGCCAGTCCCAGGGTTACTGCGGGAGCTGGAGCATTCCATCACAGCCTCTGGTCTGCCCCATCTCACGGCAGCTCGCCACAAGCAGCATCCTGCCCTTGCAAAGTCTCCTATGAGATCCCTGCACTGGAACAGAAGATAGAATCTGTCCTTTCTTTTTAAATCATCAAGGGTAAAAAAAAAAACTGTGCAAGAAGATTTTGCAGCTGTATTACATTGGCCAGTTTTGAAACTTGCAGAACTGGGGAGCTGCTTCCTAACAGCTCAGTCAGTGCTCAGAAGCTGCAACCCCAAATTTGCACAGAGAGACTACCCCATCTCTTGGGGAGAGGCTGGGGGCAACAGCACAGGGAGTCCCTCTTCTGTGGCCTCACCAGACTGGCACAGTGTGGGTGGAAGGGACTGATAAGACTGATGTCTCTCCAAAATGACAGCTTTTGCTTGGAGTTTGCTTTTTCTCCCTGACAATTGAAGTCTGGGGAAAAAAAAAAAAAAAGCCAGAGCAAAATGTGAATCCTGTCTGGAAAGGAAAAAACAAAAACCAACCACCCCAACAAAACACAAAGGGAGGGAGGAGATTTGGTGGATCTAAAACACAAAGAAATGTTATTCATGGGCATTATTGATTAAGTTTTCTTCACCAACACATACATAAATACTTATCTCTCAAATGAATAAGAGGCTCTGTAACGCCAGAGGGAAGAAGGGAAAAGATTATTGAAAACGTGAGGGTCAGAGAAGCATTTGGCTGCAACGGATGCATTGAGAAGATAAACGAAGATGTCTTTGTCAACACATCGGTCTGCCAAAGACCAAGTACGATAGAAGACAACAATTTTCAGCACTGGAAGCAATGCTTGTGCTTTGATAACAACAAAATAGAGATTACGGAGCAGATCCTTACCTGGGCTAATTTGGTGCCAGGACCCTGATCACAGGGCATCTACATCAATTTACATTGCCCAAGGATCCTGCTCGCTCTGGAGAAAGCAGCCCATTAGCAGAAAGGCAGAAACAGAGATTTATGACAACCTCTGTAGGGTAGGGAGAAAAGGGAAGGGCAGCAATGACTGCAGCAAAGGACAAACAGAGGATAAATGGGGGCTCTGACCCATGAGCACCACCAAATCTTCCTGAGGCCCAGGGTACCACACCATCTTCAGCACTGCCTTGCCTGCTGCCTCTGCTCAAGTGGTGGGACACATGGGTCGTTGCCTGCAAACAGACCCTCCTGGGGCTGGCTAGGACACTGAAGAAAGGTGCCAGATCTGATTAGGCTAAACCTGTCCCATGAGCCAAACCCACAATCTCATTCAGCATTATGAAAACCAGGTTTGGCAGGCAGAGGTGGGACCCACACACACCCTGAAAGGGCAGAAGCAGACAGGAAGGCTTGGTGCTGAGCATTTGGTGATACCAGTCCAGCAGCACTTGAGCCATCTGATGGCTGTGAGGGACCATCAGGATAACATGTTCTGGCATCCAGCATCCCCATGGAATCAGTTTGTGTATCCTGTCCATAAATTCATGGCTCCATCACCATGACTTTCTTTCAGGGCAGCAGGATTGTCTCAGAGACTTATTCAAACTGCTCGGCACAACTCAGGTCTTAACCTTTCTACATCTGCCACCATGTGGGGAGCAGATGCCGGGCACTGTACAGACAGGATTTCCATTGAATGGGACATGGCAGCTGGTATGCTGACAGATGCTGACAGCGGACATCCAGCAAGGAACTAAGAAGAGGCCGAGGCCAAGCCCCCGTCATTGGGCAAGCTTGGCAAACACCAGCATGGGCATTGGGCTTGTAGCATTATGCAAGCACAGAAACAAGGGTGCCTGTGCACCAGGAGAGACTATAGTTCCCCCAGAGAATCTCTGCTACTTCAGGGCAGTTGCCAGCCATCAAGCGTGCTCAGTTGCACCCAGAATCAGCTCTCAGCAGGTGTGTGGATTTTGGAGCTGTACCCCACGCACACGGACTTTCCTCCCATGCCCTCGTGGGGCAGCAGGGTGCTGGGGGTCCGCCTGGGTTAATGCCCGCCC